>APFE030498545.1:49666-84198 GCA_000404065.3 Pinus taeda | reverse complement strand
AACAATGTGGTTCTCAGCTTCTCTGACCCAGGAGGCACATACCCTGCTGGAGCCCCTTGAGTTAGAGCTGGGCACATCTCAACAAATAAAGGTGAACGTGCAACATTAAATGATATGAAGTTTTAATAGAAGAAGAAGGCAATGGTGAGATCAAGCTCTTCCCGTCTCTCTTTTTGGAAAATCTTGTCCATTGGACCAAGTGCTCTTCTTTTTTATGCTTGTCCCCCAGTAGAAGTAGACTCTCAAATGGAAATTTGGTGGTGGCTTTCCTCAAAAATGGAAGGAGGTCTTCATTCTTGGGTTTTTTTTATTTTGAAGCCAGTGCCACATGTTCCATACCAACATTGGCCTCCTTTTCCAATTATTTTCTCTGTTGTGAAGTAATAGCTCTATAAAATCCAATCCCACAACCAGGTCAAGCCAACAAATGTGATTTCACACGGTAATATGTGCTTTTGAAAGAAATGTTACAAAAGTTGCATTTCGATTGCACATTGCCTCCTCCCTTTCCCTTGTTGTTTGGCCCATCCTTTTTTGTGACATATTTCCACAATGGATATTT
Source organism: Pinus taeda (assembly GCA_000404065.3). Taxonomy (NCBI): domain Eukaryota; kingdom Viridiplantae; phylum Streptophyta; class Pinopsida; order Pinales; family Pinaceae; genus Pinus; species Pinus taeda. Next base: position 83,636 of record APFE030498545.1, on the reverse strand, counting down.
ATCATTGTCTTTAAGTCCTCTTCCCTCAACATTACTTGCAGCAGACTCTGATGATATTGGGGGAGGAGGGGCATCTCTACCCATGACATTCTTGCCCTTCCTTTGCTCCCTAACTGCTGCCTTTGATTGAGCCACGAACACTGTTACCTCAACCTGTAAAAAAAATGAACAAACTGCTGTAAAAAATTTAAAAATGCAAAAAAATGAACAAACTACTGTAAAAAATGAACAAATTGCTGAAATGCCAGTCTTAGAACAGCGACAATACACATAAATTCAAGGTTACAATACACATAAATTATAATTAAATTATTAAATAGATTCCACTGTTCAGAACAGTCTGGCATCATATTAGGAATCAGATCTAGTGCAGCAATTTTGGGCAATGACACCTCACCTCTGTTGGCCTCACACATCTCATTGCTACATTTCCATTAAAAATAATCTGAAGGGTTAATAAATCCTCTATGTTGCATTTAAAGTTTCAACTTTCAAGCCAACTAAGGTCTGTCACAAGTGACAACTACAAGTAACCTTAAGAGTGCTCCTAAAACTGCTTTAAGTCTTCTTCAAAGGCTGCTCAAAGAATATCAAGTTTGTGCATTACAAAGGGACTCCAAAACTGTTCCAAGTCTGCTCTTATCTTGGTTTGAGCAACTTAGTCAAGGTCACAACCAACTCAGACTTGACAACAATCTTCACTTCTTAATTTTAAACATCTTTTTTGACGGCTTTAAGCAACAAGCAGCATTGTCAATATTGAGTTTCGCTCACTTTGACGTGTGCTCACTGCTATGTTGTAACTTGTCATTGAAAATAATCTTAAAGGTCATAGACTCATATGTTATTAACTTATTTGTTAATAATAAATATTTTAAAATAATAAGTTATGATTCATAAGTAGTATCTCATGTATCGATCTTAGTATACAAAGATGTTAAAGTTCTAAACCATTTTATTATAGCCTTGTCTGAGTTCAATGCTGTCCGGAGTGGATATAATAGTAGCTTCCAAGCGCAGCCATGAGAACACGGCTAGTTTATCAACATTCACCTTCCAATTACTTATTCTAGAAAACCTAGTTTTCGAGTGGGCTATGATAATTATTAATAAGTTAATAACCTATTTTTTGAGTGGGCTATGAGTAGGTAGCAGTTAGCACTTTTACTGACTTGCCTCTGGCTGCATGATTTCCTTCTAAACCTGATGAATGTGTCAAATATTTTGACTTTCATGAGTAAGTTATAACTTATCAAGTAAACCATAACAATTATTAATTTATTGGCTGTTGCTAATCTGTAATCTCCAAGTAGGCAATTGATGTGATATCTGGGCAGTGGGCAATGATCTCATTGATCAATCGTTTGTGTCCAAGGCATACAATCATTTGAGTCTCAAACTGTTCTGTGTATACAAGCCGAGACCTATAAAAGCCAATAAAAAAGAATCTCTGCTATCATGCTATGCAAAGTTACAATAACTTAATACTAAATAGTTACCAACTTACCTGGTGGACCGGTGGTCGATTCTCCTTGTTGAGAGTCTGCTCCTTGCTGCAACAGCACAATCACTTGCCAACAGCACAAATCACTTGCAAAATGAAACTATTAACGAGCAAACACGCCCTTTTCATACCCGCGCTGGGCTTAGCGAGTCCTGGAAACAGGACACGTTTTCCAAAATCGCGACACGCTCTTCAAAATCGTGACACGACCTCGGATTCGACATGTCATAAAGGGACACGACGTGTCATAAAATTTGGACACAAATCCGTACCGAATCGTGTCGGATTCGCTGGATTTGCGATTCGAGGGGCCTCTAGGGCGAATCCGGTGATCTAGATTGTAAGTATATAAGTTATGTATTGTTAATTGTAAGTATATATATATATATATATATATTCTTTTAATTATTAATTCAATTTAACTTTAGTGTTGATGGAGGAATAATTTTATCTTTTACCCGATTCAATTCTCACAATGATATGATAATCTTTGTATAATAACCTCAAGGCTTGTTGTTAAGTGTATTATAATTACCATAATTTTACATATCTCTCTCATAGATATAATAATATTATTTATCGTTAATTATATATTATTATATAAATTTTGTTTATTTTAAGTGTTAGAAAGGAATGTATATCCTCACTACCCTAATTCAATTCCCAAATATTATATAGTTTTTAATTATAATTATTCTTGGCTTGTTTTTTGAGTCTAATAGCACCTAAGGACTATTTATCCTCCTCAAAATAAGGACTTTCTCATGGAAAAACTATATTCTTTAATATATAATTTATAAATTTTAATATATATTTATATTATATAATTATAATTATATATCTTTTTTAATTTAAATACAAAAATTTTTATTAATTAATTATATTAAATTATAGTCAAGTCTCACTAGCAGATTGGCTGAGGATGGGCCTCATCAGCAAGGAGACCCAGGATCAAACCTCACAGAGGTTGTTGCGCCCATGCTAGGGGGAGGAGATATGCTAAAATCCAATCGGCTTAGGGCTGTTGTGGCCTAGGCAGGGTGTGATCCCCAGGTGACTTTGACGGCTTTGATTCCCTTGGGTCACGGTTTCTCAAGCCATAGGTCAAACATGGAAAAGCACAGACAACTTGACAAACAAGAACAAAAATGATATTAAATTATAAGTTTATAATAAAAAAAAAATTATTTTCTATATATATTATTTTTTAACCCATAGTGAACATATTTAATATTTGTTATTAAATATATATATATATATATATATTATATATATATATAATATATATATATTGGTAACTACATTGAACCTAGGTCAGGGTTCATCTTGTCTATTGGATTGAAAAATGAAACTACCCACAGTGAGAAGTTATCACCGAGATTATGTGAAAAATTGGTCAAGCTTGGTGCCCCTTGGAATAGTTTAATTCCCCCAAAGTGGCTTCCATCATCCAACCCCTCCCCTTGAAGTTTGAAACTGAGACCTGATGAGGATTAAACCCCATTCATACCAATTAGTCTACATCTCATGGGTATTATTAATATATAATATTAAAATTAATATATATTATTAGTATATTAATTAATATATACTATTAATGTGTGGCTTAGAATTAGCATGCTCCAGCTCTCCAACTTGGTTGATTGGTCCTGCTGGCAGCTCATACCCAACATCCTCCCCTCTCTAGTACCCCTACAAGCCTCATCTCTTTGTATCTCATTGTTCTTGCTACCCTAGCTTGGCTTTGTCTCGTTCCCACTCTCCCCTCCTTTGTGCCCTCATTTTATTGAATTTCGTGATGGATGTGAAGATATCGGAACAATGCCCAGCGTGTAAAATTTAATCAGCATTCACCATAACATGCATTCCGTGTAGTGCATTAAATTTAATCTGTATTTGTTGTAACCTCCAAACCTAAAGCCATGTAGGACCTACACACATATCACTGCATTGGAGCATCCAAAGCATGTCAAAACGTTTTGGTAAAGTTTGCATGTGTATGAAATCAAACAGACACCAATATCACAGACAGATGTGGCATTGGTCTTAGGCAGATCCCCATGGATATAGATCCAAAGTTGTATCTCATCCAAGAATCCAGATATCCAAATCCCAAGCCTGACAAATCCAAAAACATTACACAACCCTTTTCTACTCCAAAACCTTTTGGCACACCCTCAACCCAACACATTCCACCCTCCCAACAAAGTTAGACCCTGTTACCCACCAAAATGGGTAACGCCAAAGGAGAAAACTCTTCTACATTTGACATCTAGCTAGATAGTCAACGAGCAACCCCTGATAGCCACTATTTAATGATGATATGTCATGTGCCTCTGACATCTACATCATCCATATGCCTCTTCCCATCCAACATTTCCACTTGGATGAAAGTGGTCTACTATTCAAAAGGTAGTTTGATCATTTCGTAATCAGGTGCTTATACTTGTTTGTTTTGGGCAATTGGTGTGGATATAGGGGTGATTTGGAGGATTGACCGATCTTGATTGTAAATCTATTGTTTCAACTTACCAAGGGAGTTTTACCTATAGCCCTATTCTAGTGGGACCTCCCTTGAGGCCCTACGGTTAAAAGAGGGGCACTACTTAGAAAATCCAAAGGAGATAGCGTGTTCATTATCCCCTACACCATACTTTGACACTTTCCATGCCACATTACAAGCCCCATATACCACATCCATTCTTCGAGTCTAACTTGTCATTGTTTCATTGTGATTTAGCACCCTCATGTCCACACTCCTTGAGTAGGGCCAAAAAGCATTTCCCTTGAGGTTGATGCAACTAAAAGAATGGAAAAGCGTATTTGACCACAACAAAAGAAAAAAAAAAGAAAATCAAAATGCAAAATATGGCCAAGACATAAGTTAACGGGTGGGAAAAAGACTAGCATGAGTTCTACCCTCCTTAGCCATCACGTGGTTCCTAAGCACATGATACTCCTTTACACCAAAAGGAACCCTTGCATGTCCCAAACCTAATGAGTGATGAATTGTCTCATCTTTGAGGGGCAATATAAAATACTACATCATAAAGAGAAAGCTCTAACCCTTAGCTACGCACCGTAATATAAATTATTATAAAAAAGAAGTAAAAGGCGCACTAGAGGGGTGGAAAAAGCAAGCCGAGCAAGGTAACTCATACCTCCACGATTGCTCCCTCCTTACATTCATACACTCAAGATGTGGACTCCTTGACCACGACACTTGGCCATGAAGCCTTTTCCCTTTCATTGTCATACATTTACACTAATGCCTATTGATTGAGAGGTTGACCTGGGAAATGCCACCTCGCTTTGAGGGTTGGAAGCACTTAATAGGGTTGACCATTAGCCACCTCTATCAAGGTAGGGAACACCTTTACAAGACTTGGTCTAGTTAGATATCAAAAGGTGATCATTGTTTGAAATGTTAATATGCCCTTAACATCCAAGTTTGGTCCACTTAGATGCTCATATGATCTTAGTCTATGATGGACGGTTATTTTCACTTGAGTTCATGTTGTTTTTGTCAAGTGGTCCATAGTAGCCCAAGCCTTGAGGGTTCCCACTCCATAGGTACCCTGTCCTCTTCAAAGAGATTGATGGCTTAGAAGATGCAACGTTGAGAGAGTTGGGCCTCCTGATGACTTTGGTAGATGTTAATCCTAGAGCACCCTTAAGACCCAGCGCGTTGGTCTACTTTGACCCAGTGTAAAGGATTCTTGATAATTGCACCACTAGACCCAACATGCCCCCTACTGGCCTTGACACAACTTGATGGGCAAGACTTGATTCAAAGCCCAAATCTGAATGGTCTTTCATTAAGAGACTAGGGTGGACTTATTTCATTTAGAGAAATCCCTAACACGAGAGAGAGAGAGAGAAGGCCTTGCTTTAACAATTGGAGACCCATAGAGATGACAAGATGACATCCTAGCTGGACTTGGGACCCCAGAGAAGGATTTGACGTGGATTTGAGGGCTTTTCCTCAAATTTTGAATCATACTGACATTCTGACACTTTTCCATACCTCACTTCACCATTGCATGGCATTTGGAGGCTTAAAAGGGCATGATGTCAGCAAATTTGAAGGCTACGGCTCACACGTGTAAGCATTTATGGCTTATTTTGTCAGTTAGCTAGTGGGTTGTCTTGTAACCCAAGGTTATCTTATGTCAAACTTGTCTTAGGGGCTTCATTAGTCAAAAATTAATTGAGGTAGACCTCATATAAGTAGAGGTCACCTCATTTGTATTGTTCATCATCACTGGTGGATCAATTTAGCGTAGCTAAAAAAGTCTTGTATACTTGTGGAGATGTGGTCTTCTATGGAGATTTTGCTTTTGGATACATTCTCTTGTTGTGGAAACATCATTTTGGGATAATTAAGGATTGGTTAATGCATTTCTTGTAAGTATTCTATATTGTTGAATATATTTTTATTTCTATTGCATCGAATAGTTATTGTTAGGGTCTTTATGTGCTACTTTGTTCAATATTTTTCTATGAATTCTTGGCAAGGTAATGTATACATTACCCTAAAAGAATGTGCAGTAATCTCTTGAATGAATCATCATGTTAAGTAGTCTTCAATGACTTTATCCCCTCATAAAATGATAACTAGGGTTTTTCTTACCCTTACTCCATACTAGGGTTTGATTCTTCCATTAGTAAGTCTCCCTTTAGACTCCATCACACAAGGATCAAGCACTGCGCTTCCACATGTGAAATTTTTAATATTGTTTTTTATTCACCTATCTGAAAAGATTATTTGTCTTCTATAATTTATATGTGACAAATACTTAATCAAACACCACTGCAACTTCACGAAAAATTAAATCACGTGAACTAAGAAAAATATTGTGCGCACACAAAATAATGAACCTCGATATTTTTGGACAAATGTCCTTGGAAAAACCCCTAAGGGAAAACCAGTGCAGTAGATGAGGATTTTTGTTATTCTTCTTCAGCAAATCTGTAATTGATAAATAATACAACTACTTGTCGTAAACTGGCAAAGCTCCGGCAATTAATTTTTTCCAGCTACCAGCATGTAAAAATACCTAGAAGGAACTTAGTCTCCCTCTGCAAGATAAATCGGTCCTCCAGAGATAATTTGGCGTCCCTTTGCAAGTGTGTACGGCCTCACACATGTGGCCCTAGCTAAAGGAAATTCGGCCTCACGGCCTCTAGTAAACTCGACCTCCTCTAGCAACAAAACTCAACCTAACCTCTCGGCCTTCCCTAGAAGAAATCAAGCTCAAAAACTGCCTCTCTCCCACACATGTGTATATAAAACTCGGCATCCAAAAAAATCTCAGCCTCCTACAAACAAATCAAACTGGCAATTTTTCTCCCTCTTATATCTCAAAAACTGGAAGAAATTGATGCAAAAATTCTCTCCAGGAACCTTGTCCTCAATCACTGTTGATTCCTCGTTGTTGTTTGTCCTAGGAGCTCCCACAAACTACTGAGCATCCCAGAGTGTTTGTTCAAACTTCAACCTCACGGTTCCTCCTGCCAATTATAGATGATGGAATATCCACCTCTATTTCATCATGTTGCATCTCCCTAATTGGTTGCATCTATTGCTCCATACTTTGCGAACTCTCAGTTACTCTTGCACCTGAGCTTGTGCTCGTACTGGTAACCATACTCGTGCTTTGTTGTCCTTGATCCTGCTACTCAACTCTAGGAGCTTCTATTAGTTGCTCACTCTAATCATCTACAGATGACAGATCTATGGACCTCCTGTATGCCTTGTCCTCCATAAACTTGACATCTTGCCTGACAATAATCCACCTGGCCCCTGGAATGAATATACAATATGTCGTAGAGGTCTCACTGTATAGCACAAAGTATCTCCTCTCTGCAATCTGTTCTAACTTGGAACATGTATCTCCTTGAATGTGACAATACGCTAGGCTACCAAATATCCTGAAATGATTGACATATGGCCCTTTCGCTGTGAATGCCTCCTCTAGTGTCATCTTGCCCAATGCTCTCTGTGGTCACACCTTAGAAAACATCTTGAAACTTTTTTCTCCCTCTTCTCTCACATTTTCAGCCCTTTTAAGGCAAGTCGTTAGAACTGAATTCAACTAGGAGGATTGTGTTGGCCTTTGGAAGGGTCCTTCACATGGTTTAACCCTCATTGCATCAAGTTTCATCCTTTTACATGAAACATTCCTCCATTTTAGGGTTGATGTTACGATTCCTGGGTATTTTTTCCCTTACATAAACCTTAATCTAACCCTAGGCTTCAACTTGGAGCTTATTAAAGGCTTGTTGCTCCAATTATTGATCATATATAGCTTATCAAACCTTTTCCTAGCCTTGTGCACCTTGGAAACCTTTTCTCCTTACCTGTTCACTAAAACCCAAGTCACTGGTGCCTTAGATAGGCCTTTGGGAGGGCACACTTTGCCTTGTCTTTGCTTATTTGAGCCTTGTCCTTAAACCGAGTGTCATTCTTGGGCCTGTCCTTGTCACCTTTAAGTCTTAGAATTTGAATATCTATTAGGTGACCTACATAGGGAAGCCTAGCTTATGCTGAAAGTCCACTATAGCGCAGGTTGTGGTAACCGTGGCGACAGTGGGCCTCCACCTCATAGTGTTTTCCTTTGGTCTAGTCCTTGTCTTATGAACCCTATCACAAGACCTGCTAGATATTGAGGCAACACACCCCATATCCTATTTTTCTCATACAATCTCCCTCTGTGTTATTCCTACATAGGCCCCCATCTGCATCACCATTTACCCCCACCTCTTGCCATCTTTTCTCCATCAAATACATTTGGAGAATAATCTAAGTTATGAGCACCCATCTCTACTGGAGAATCTGAAAACATAACACAACCTTTTGCCACTCCAAAACCTTTGAGCACACCCTTATCCCAAGACATTCCACCTTCCCACCTAACTTACACCCCATTTCCTAGTTTTCTCATACAATCTCCCACTATGTTATTCCTACATAGGCCCCAATTTGCATCACCTTTTTACCCACCTCTTGCCATATTTTCTCCAACAGAGACATTTGGAGAATAATCTAAGTTATGAGCACCCAACTCAAGTGGAGAATAATCTAAGTTATGAGCACCCACACCCCAACTAATAAGGAAGGCCTCCACACTGAGTTCCACACACATCATATAAAATCTTGAGTCCTACATTGGAGATATAATTAACCATGTGGTTTGTTTTGATTTCTCCTAGGCATGGTCCCAACATATCATTAACCCAATATTCAAATTGGGGCCAATTCATATCCAAATAATTATTTGACAATCATGGCTTTTTATACAAGCTCTAAGCTACAGTTATTCAATTATGATTTTCATACAAGCTTGATAGTACCCACTTCAAAGCCAAATGACAAGTAGGCTCTCGTAGAAAGCACCAAACCATGGACCACATATTGACAGGTCATTATTAAGAAGGCTCTTCTTCCTTCTTCAAAAGTTTTTTGTAGTTTGGTAGACTTTCATAAGCTATTTGACACAATAGCGACGGAGTGGTTGTTTCAGAGGCTATGTGATAATGGCATTTCAATAACCTCCCAGTGGTGACCATAAGACTCTACCAATCCATTCTTAGCAAATCTTTGCACAGCACATAGCTTATATAATTTCATTATTTCATTCAAAGAACCAATGGAATTAAGCAAGCATGCTCTCTCTCACCGAATCTATTTCGGATATACATGGATAAGCTAGACCCATTCCTCCATGAGCATATTCAAGATAGTAATAGATGTCTTTTATACCATGTGCTAGTATCTCTAACCTCTTTGTTGATAACTTGATCCTTTTGGCCTCCTCGCTTGAGGGCCCACACAAATAGATTGATTCCCTCTACAACTTCTATGACCTTTGAAAGTTGGCAATTAACCTGGGGAAAACTAAGGGTATGATCTTCACCACATAGAAGAGTGTTCTCTCCAACTTCCATTTCCACTTGTGAGGACATGTGATAAAATCATTACAACCTACACTTATCTAAGGTTCCAACCTCTGGGGCCACATTTCAACATGAATCAACCCCTTCAACCTCAACTCTACAAGGGATATCAATCCCTTTCACTCATCAAGTAATGGTGTTTCTATAACTAGTGCCAAGACATAATGTCCATGATGCAACTCTCGGATATGATCACTAAAACCATAGTCCTCTGTAGTTTGGAGATCTAGGGACAAAGTTTACTTTAAACCAATTGGGTCGAGGCTAAGAGTGTCAAGAACCTCCTTCTCAGGCACATCATCCAATACAATCGCATTGTCCCCCAACCCATCATTCAAGTAGAGTTTGGATCCCATTGCTTCCACCTTGAGGTCATCTCTCATCTGGTCTCTTTCCTTCATAGAGTTCAAAACTTTAGGGTCCCAAACTCTAAAAGGTACGATATAATTTTTTAGCACTATATTCCTCCAAGGTCATTTCCATAGTTATCCCCCTTGGTTGTGCCCATCAGTGGTTCTTGGAGTCTTCCTAACACCTTCAACTTATGGCCACCACTCCAAACCAACTACCACTTAAATGCAACTTGATACCTCTTGTCATTTAAACAGAACTTGAACCAAGCTATAAAAGAGGAAATTTACAAATAGTACACCCACACCACCTAGATCACACATTTTGAGAGTCATGGCTCAAATCTTCTATTTTGAGCACCTTTTGGAGCTAAAAGACAGGCTTATTGTCCAACCACCCTACATACCCAAACACTAGATGCATGCCCTTAGGATCCTCCTAGTTATTTTTGTGTGGACTCTTACAAACTTTGATTAAAGACCGATCACCACACCCTACAGCTAGATAGGATCTATCAACTTGTCCATTTGTAGGAGACAAATATGGAAGTGGATCTCATTTTTCCATGCCCTCTAAACTAGTGTTGATAATATCGCCGATACTGGGAAATATCGTGATATTTTCGGGGAGCCGAAATATGGCCAATAAATATCAATATCACCGATATCTCGCGAAAATATCGCGCGAAGATAGTAAATATCGCCAATCCGTCAAACCTGCGCCTAGGAAAGGGAAAAAACAAATTTTTTTTGCTCATTTTGGTTTTCTGAGTGTTGGAGAAGGAAGGGGAGAGCGTTGTGGTAGTTCTCAAGGAGCAATTGAGGATCAAAGAGCCATTATCACCACCAACTACGAATTTTTTGTTGATCAAAGATTGAAGAACAATGAGACAAACTTCATTTCTTCCATTAATAGGTAGGTTCTTAAAAACCCCTATGTTAATGATTTTTTTCATAGATTTATGGTTATTCTTGCTTGCATCTTTGTCTACCAACATTTTTCTTCTTCTTTTTTCCATTTGCTATGATTTTCATTCCCATAAGCCAATGCAAGGGTTTTCTCCATATTTGGATAGCAAACTCCATTTCTTTTTTTAACTTTCAAATGCAACCTCTTATTGTCATTTTTCATCTAACTCACATTGCAAATAGTGTAGCAAAAATATTATCTTGTAAAATGACGTGGTTATTACTTATTATTTTTCGTGTATGGGTGGAGTAATTTTAATCATTGATTCCAATTTTTTGTTTTTTGGTGCCCTAGGTTTGAATTAGCTCACTACAAATATGCCAAAAGCCTTGGACCCATTTTGGGAGTATGGGGAACTTGATGGTGGGACAAATCGGGCATACTATCATGCAAATTGTGTGGAACCAGGATGACAGGAGGGGTTACGCGATTGAAATACCATCTGGCTAGACTCCATGGACATGATGTTGGGCTTTGCATAGTCTCTAGTCCGGAGCTTATACAAAAAGCTCTTGAGGCAATTGATGAAAAAGACAGAAAGAAGGAAGAGGCATAAAAAAACAAGGTTGAACGTGCAAGTAGATCTTTCGGGATACGTTCTTCTGATTTTGAGGTTGAGGGTGGTGGGAGGGGCTCCACAGCATCACCTGCTGCTGCTAGTGTGAGGTCATCATTTTTGTTGCACGAACAGGACATGGAGTACAACCTTGCATAAAATCAATTATTAAAAAAAAAAGAGAAGCAAGAAGCAGAGAGTTATGGGGAGGTGTCTTTTCTGGAGCGACTTACCTCTCAGCATCACCAAAACCAATCCATTTTGGCAGCCAATGTGTGATGATATTGTTGTTGTGGGCCCAGGGTACAAAAGTGCTACATATGAGGAGTTGCAGGGGCCAATTATTCAAGGAAAAAAGCAAGACATCAACTCTAGATTGGCGGAGTTGAAACAAACATGGGAAGTTTCTGGATGCACAGCGATGTCTGATGGTTGGACAGATAGGAAGGGTAGAAAACTTCTAAATTTCTTGGTACATTGTCCTAAAGGTACCATGTTTATTAAATCAGTGGATGCATTAGCACATATCAAAGATGCAACAACGATATGTGAGTTGTTAGATGGGTTCATCTGGGAGATTGGTGTGCAGAATGTGGTGCAAGTCATAACAAACAATACAGCTAACTATGTGTCTGTTAGCAGGATGCTTATGGAGAGGCACTGCACATTGTTCTGGACTTCGTGTGCAACACATTGTATCGATTTGTTGCTTGAGGATATGGGGAAACTCTCCTTCATCAAGGAGGTGATTGATATGGCTAGGAGCGTCCCCAAGTTTATTTATAACCATGTTTTTGTTCTTAGCCTCATGAGGAGGTACACTAGAAACAAGAAGTTGCGGCGTCTTGCAATGACACGTTTTTACACCAACTTTATTATTCTTCAGTCTTTGCTTCGATGCCATTTCGAGTTGAAGCAAATGTTTGTTTCTGATGAGTGGCATGATTGTAGATACAGCAAGAGACCGGACGAGAGAGCCATTGCAAAAATGGTGTACTCTGACACGTTTTGGCAGGGAGTAAAAGAAGTGTGCTCAGTTAGTGAACTTATAGTAAAGGTTCTAAGATTGGTCGATGGGGACAAGCCTGCAATGGCTTATTTGTATGAGGCCGTGGATAGGGCCAAGGAGGCCATTCGTTCTTATTATGCAGACAAGGGTTCTGCTAGGCTTGATAGGCATATGATGTTATGGGATGTGATTGATAGTCGGTGGACAGGGATGCTTCATTGACCCATTCATGCAGCAACACTCTTCCTCAACCCCGCATTTTCATACAAATGCGCCTTTGATTTTGATGGCGAGGTGATGGAAGGGCTCCATTCCTATATTCAAAGGATGGTGGTACCTGATCTCGAGCTTCGTAGCAAAATCAATCGCGAGATACAGTTTTATCAGGATTGTATTGGCTTATTTGGCTTTGATGATGATTAGGGAAAGGACCCTCTTCATGCCACATATGTGACAAGTCATCACTCATTAGAATTTTCAATTTAGAATTTCTTTATTTATAATTCTAGATTTTTAAAATTCAATTATGGAACTTTTATTTGAAAGTTTAATTATGTTTTAAGTTTTTGAATTTTTTATTTCTTTATTTTGTTGTAGATATTTGGTGGCGAAGCTATGGTGCAAGGGCACCAAATTTGCAGAAATTGGCCATAAGAATCTTGAGTCAAACATGCAACTCTTCAGGGTGTGAGCACAATTGGAGTGTATTTGAGAAAATACACTCAAAAAAGCGCAACAAGTATAACTTTGAGCTTCAGCCTTCAGTTGAGCAATTACATTTATTGTAATTTTTAATTTTTAATTTATGACCCTCAAGTGTCAAGAGTCAAGAGTCAAGACTCATTAGTTTTTTTGACACTCTTACAGGTTTGAGTTCGCACACCTCAATGATTTAGTGTATGTGCATTACAATATCCAACTTCGAGTGAAGCATAAATAAGCACCAATGGATCCAGATGCCATTTCCTTAGACAATATTGATGTATTGTCTCAATTGAGGGTGGAGTCTGAGGTGCCCATCTTGGAAGAGTCACCTTCATGGTTACAGCCAGATGATCCATTAGAACAGGGGCAGCAAGAGGAGGAGGAGGAGGAGGAGGAGACTGTGGGAGCATCAGCATCAACACCATCTACTATAGATATAGAAGAGCACAACTCCATACCTAGCACTCATTATTTGACATTAGGTGTGCATGTAGGGCCAGGACCAGGGCCTTCCACTGCTAGGGATAGGCTTGGCAAACAGCCCATCATGTATTCTTGTAAAAGGGGGAGAGGGCATTGATTTCAAATAGATAGTTGCTAGTTTTATTTGTTTTGCTACATATAACTCATGATGATGAAATACTTTTATATATGTGATGTTATTTTGTATTGGTTCTCCACATTTGAGTCCTTGATTGGACAATTATCAGGGATCAGCGGGATTTGGTATCACCTTTGATGTATCATTTCTATTTGACATCATATATATCAGTGCTTTCTTCATATTTATGTGCCTATGTGTTTATTTCATGTTGTTATTGCTTTATATGTTTAAAAAACTTTAAAAAAAAAATGAATATATTATGCACTTTTTATGCTTGTCGATATTTGCTGATATTTTCATCGATATTGCCGATAAGATGTTTTTTGGACCCTCGTTGATATTTTGCGGATACCAATATTATCAATACTGCTCTAAACTATGACATTAGGTGTAGATATCACTACCTCTTTTGGGACACAAGGGGCTCCCTTTCCATCTTCTTTCATTATCTGAACCAAAGATTCCTTACTCTCTCCATGAGAGAAGTGTTTAAAAATAGATCTTAGTCTTTGTATGTCCGAACTAGACCAAAGGTTCTCAAAAGGATCACTTACTACTTCTTGGTTTCCCTACTCAATCAGAGCAACAAATGGCACACAATAACACAAGATACTTCAAATGCTAGATTTGTAAGGGACCATGTTTTCTCTTGACCTCCCTCTATCAATTAGTCAACTAACCTCTTCACGAACTAGAAAGGGGTGTTATACCAATTCAGGGGACTTACATGACCAGATGAGTAGATGAACTAATGCTAAGTGGCTTTAGAGTCAATCTCCATTGACCTAGTACACTACTCAATGTTGCATGAACCACCCCTCCCCCCCTAGTTCAAGAGGTAGATTCGCGTCTCGAACAGATATGTTGGTGATCCTCGGGCAAAACCACAGTTCTGCCCCTTTTTCACATTCCTAGGCTTTTGGAACCATGACAGTTCCAAACTGCAATTTTGCAGGCCCAAACCATGATTTTGACACGGTTTTGCCACGATTCCAAAAATCACTCACACGATTCGTGGATTTTCGCGCTGTTATATGAGGAACTATCCTTCCCAAACACTCCCAAGGTGCCCCCATGATGCTCCCTAGACGCTTCTTAGATGCTCCCTAATGGTAATTTTAAATTCTTAACGTAAAATAGACATTCTTCTTTATCTTTCATTTTCATCACTTTACTTAAATTTTTAACATTACCATGAAATGATTCAAGATGTTTGAGGGTGGTTCCATCCTCATCATACTTCATATGGAGAAAATAGAATTTCATCTCTCATTCAAAATTCAACACACTTAACAAGTTTCAAGGTTTCAAGATCAATGGGATTGTGGCATTTCATTAGATTATATCATGTATGAGGGTCTGTGATTGGCATTTAATCAAGGGCACCAAGCCCTATATGTACCCCAGTGTTGGTGGTGTTGATTGTTGAATTCCTTTATCATTGCCTTAATAAAAATGTACCCTTCACTCAAGTCAAAATCATTGATCAAGCATGTTAAGCTTTCTCTGCCATATTACAAGGCTTGGAATAGGCCATTTGATCAAAATTGGGCAATGTTGACTAATATCCCTAGAGAATCAAAGTAGAGGCAAAGGCTAGACAAGAGGAGAGGAATCTAGATTCTAGATGGTTGATGATCGAATAATTAATCACTGATGTACAATGGATGTTATATCTATCTTGATTTATGTACAAATATGCATGTTTTCATATCTTCTACAACTAATGTGGTATTCTGGATGTTTTTTTAATATAAATGCAAAAAATATATATAAAATATTATATTATACAATATATTATATATATATATAAATTAAACACATCTGAGATGTTTCACTCCCGACGATTTTTGGAAAATGAAGCTTTCAACGCTTCGCTTCCAAAAGCACCTCCCCGCTTCGTGCAACATTGACACTACTCCCTAGGTTTGACTGTATTTTTTCTCACAAGACCTCAAATGTTGAGAGAGTTGGATTCTCACCCTCATGTGATCCCCCCATGATCATGCAGTCAAATCCCACTCCCTAAAAGATATCACGTGTCGATGCATCACCACTTTCATAGTGATTGATGACTTTGACAATGCTCCAACATGATCCCCTCACTTGCCCTCTATTACTGACTTCAACAAGCCTTTATCTTTATCTTTCATTTTCATCACTTTACCTAAATTTTTAACATTATCATGAAATGATTCAAGATGTTTGAGAGTAGTTCCATCCTCATCATACTTCATATGGAGAAAATAGAATTTCATCTCTCATTCAAAATTTAGCACACTTAACAATGTTCGAGGTTTCAAGATCAATGGGATTGTGGCATTTCATTAGATTATATCATGTATGAAGGTCTGTGATTGGCATTTAATCAAGAGCACCAAGCCCTCTATGTACCCTAGTGTTGGTGGTGTTCACTGTTGAATTCCTTTGGCATTGCCTTAATAAAAATGTACCCTTCACTCAAGTCAAAATCATTGATCAAGCATGTTAAGCTTTCTCTGCCATATTATAAGGCTTGGAATAGGCCATTTGATCAAAATTGGGCAATGTTGACTAATATCCCTAGAGAATCAAAGTAGAGGCAAAGGCTAGACAAGAGGAGAGGAATCTAGATTCTAGATGGTTGATGATCGAATAATTAATCATTGATACACAATGGATGTTATATCTATCTTGATTTATGTACAAATATGCATGTTTTCATATCTTCTACAACTAATTTGGTATTCTGGATGTTTTTTTAATATAAATGCAAAAAAATATATAAAATATTATATATATATATATATAATAAACACTTATGAGATGTTTCACTTCCGACGATTTTTGGAAAATGAAGCTTTCAGCGCTTCGCTTCCAAAAAAACCTCCCCACTTCGTGCAACATTAACACTACTCCCTAGGTTTCACTGTGTTTTTTCTCACAAGACCTCAAATGTTGAGAGAGTTGGATTCTCACCCTCACGTGATCCCCCCATGATCATGCAGTGAAATCCCACTCCCTAAAAGATATCACATGTTGATGCATCACCACTTTCATAGTGATTGATGACTTTGACAACGCTCCAACATGATCCCCTCACTTCCAATGTATAGCACCTTTAGTTTTATTGTATTCACACTATCTTATACCTTTCTTTGCTAGACTTGCTTCTAGTCTCTAGCTTGTTCTTAGATCTTGATTTCTACTTTAGCAAAGATCTAGGAGATATTATTGCACTCCCATTCTGTACTTACACTAGATTACAATCTTAGACTCATTGACCTTTAGCTTTATTGTACTCACACTATCTTATACCTTTCTTTGCTAGACTTTCTTCTAGTCTCTAGCTTGTTCTTAGATCTTAATTTCTACTTTAGCATAGATCTAGGAGATACTTTTGCACTCCCATTCTATACTTACACTAGATTACAATCGTAGACCCATTGACCTATTTTGTGGTCATTTGTTGGACATTAATAAATTTATCCTATCTTATCTTATCGTTTGGGACTAGAACATATGCAACAAAACCATCACTTTCTTATGACTCTTCTAGAGTTAACTCTTGCACTACTTTTGCAAGACATCAATGCAACAAACCTTATCTTTTGGGACTAGAACATATGCAACAAAACCATTACTTTCTTATGACTCTTCTAGAGTTAACTCTTGCACTACTTTTGCAAGACATCAATGCAACAAATACATGATAGTGTGTACTACCTCCACCCAATTTTTGATTGGCATTTTCCTGCACTCCAATATGCATTTGGCTATTTTAACCATTCAACTCCTCCTATCCACAAACTAATTCTTCTAGGGAGTGTGACTTGTATCAGTGCATAACTATGTCTTCAAATTCCTTCTCCCTTGCAAACTTCAAAATCACTAGAATGATATTCACCTCCACTATATGCTCGAAGGATCTTAATGATACTACCTAACTCCTCTATTGTTTAAATATTTTGAACTCATCAAAAGGAATCATAATTTTTGTAAGGAATTAAACAAGCATTTTTCTATATAAATAATCAACAAACAACAAAAGGTGTATAACACCAAAAATAGAAGGTGTCCTCATATGACCACCACTATACCCATGGGATGAAATCTGACAATGCATTGGATGTTCTCCAAGTTTTCTATCCTTCAAAGGCACCTCTAATGTTTGAAATAGGCTCTATCTTGTCACACATGCGAAATAAAGAGGCAGCATCTGTTGCAAAATTAATTGAGGGTATTGTTGGAGGATTCAAGGTTGGTAAGGTCACTTGAGAAGCTGAGGTCATCAAGCCCAAGTATGTGAGTGAGTCTCCCCTCCAAGCGAAGTGGTGACAAGGTGTAGAAGTTCGTTATCGCACTTCTCACATGTTGCAATTAGGGCCTAAATAAAGTGCAGGTCTAAAGCAGAAGGAAGCTAAGGATGAAAGGTAGCGGAAAAGGAGGAAGGAGCAGAATTTTGTCTAGCGCTGACATGGGCATGAAAGAAAAGCAGTGAAAGGGAACTTGTGTCTTAGTCTTAGAGAGGCAAATAGGTCAAG
Organism: Pinus taeda; assembly: GCA_000404065.3. NCBI lineage: Eukaryota > Viridiplantae > Streptophyta > Pinopsida > Pinales > Pinaceae > Pinus > Pinus taeda. The sequence continues at coordinate 65,456 of APFE030498545.1, read as the reverse complement.
GATCTTGGTCTTGGTATTCGTCAAGAGTGAGAAGTTTTGGCCCTGGCTGATAACCTATATTTTGTGTCTCTTGTCTCTTTATGGTTTATGCATTGGTAGTTGTTTGATGAAGAAAAACACTAATAACCTAAGTAAAATAATATCCTAATCTAAAAAAGTAAAAAGAACTCACAAACAGTTACTAATAGAAGAGAAATCACTTAATTCCTATGCTCTAGATTTCTCAACACATTCAAGAGGAATGCTAGATGATGAGAGGAGCATGATCGGTGCAAATGGAAAAGGAATGTGGCATATCATCATCACTGAGCAATGTGTATGGTTGCTAGCAATTTGGTTGTCGAAGATAGGAGGTAAAGTTTTCTCTTACAGGGTTACCCATTTTAGTGGGTAACATATGGCTCCAACTTGGAGACATGTGCTCACCATAGAGCGCATGATCTATATGTTCAAATGGGGAGTTCATGAGAACCTCAACAATCCATGGGTTCAAGACCTGTTACCTACACACACAAATCAACTTGTTTGCTAGCATGTGTACAAGGTGTTGATCATCATCCTTTTGTCTATATGATACATAAAATCCATACTAAAAATAAAAAAGAGTCTATTTAAATGCAATCTAATCTAGAATGCAACATTACAACAAGGTAAATGCAATAAGTAGGATGTTCACACAATATGCAACACATAAATGCAATGCAATTACTTCTCTAAGACGCATATTAGGTTCAATTGAACAAAGCAAGGCAATTGCCTCCTGCCAAGGAAGGTAGAAGTTCACCATCAAGTTTAGCAAAATAAAAGTATCCAATTCCTACTTTGCCATGGATCCTGAATGGGACGAGATTATTATTGACAAGGACTATATCATCAATTTGAAACTCTTTTACTTGTCTTTGAAGCCATTGTTTCTTCATGTTTGGAATGTCGGCCTTTCTGTTTTGTTTACATGTGTGTTCTTAACTTGGAAAGCATTTTTTGACGATTCAACCTTTCTATGTTTTTCATGTCCCTTTGGCTCAAAGTTCTTTTGTTGATGTGCAGGTCTTTTGGAAGAATGTTACCTTTGGTCTTTCCAATAGGCTAAGGAAATGGAAAAGATTGCATGTCTTCCACCTTCTCAGGGATGTGTGGCTCTCGATACAAGGCAAATGGTCCTCCACCTAGAATAGGTATGTAGCATATGATAGGTCCATTTGTAGGTGTTGTCCAATAGAGGCACACCATTTCCTAGATAAGAGCATCCCCCAAGCATCTGGCACATCAATGACTACAAAACCCATCAATACTGAAATATATTTGTTTGCAGCCTGGGACACCTTAACATCCTTTATAAGAGCAAACAAAGTTATAAACTTTGAGTCAAACCCCCACTTATTCTTAAAAGGCCTAGTGATTTCTATTTCTAATTGGTTCATGACTCTTGAAGGTATTACATTGGCAGAGGCACTAAAGTCAACCATACAATTATGCAAAATCAATTTTTTTACCACTAAGGATACTAAGAAAGGTGAGTGCCCTCCATTCCTTCTATCATCATACATATTTTGGAGAATCATGGGAGGGTCTTTAGGCTCCTTTTCAAGGTTGAATGCTTTACTGGCTTTCCCTCTTTGGGGTTCAAGTTTAGCTAGATCCAGAAAAGTCTCTTGCACATTCATCTTAGCTAAAAAAATCCCTAAGTCAACATCCAAAGACATATTAGGATTCTATGTAGTGAGTTTTGGGATGTTCTTAGGGGGTGGGGGTGGGGGTGGCATAGCACTCTTTTGAAGGGAAGTGTTAGTACTAGTGCTTTCTTGATTTTGCAAATTATTTCTTCTAGAATAATGTAATCCCTCAAACCTTCCTCCTTCCTTAACAACCATGATTGGATCTTCACGATCACTAGTGATTTCTTTGTTGTCTTCTTCATGTTGTTGTTGGAAGGAGGACTCTTCAAGTAAGATATTGAAAGGAGCATTATCATTGACAATATTAAGATGCTCCAGAGTTTCCTCATCTTCCACTTGATGATAAGGACACTAGTTTGGAGCGTGAAACTCATTGTGTGTTTGACACCAAGAGCTCCGTTCTTAGCCATGCATGTTTGTTAAAGCAAGGGAGTTGGGAACACTTTGTTGTGAAACATGGCCTCCAACAAATGGATTCTTCTTGGGAAGTCTCTCTTCATTAAATTGTGGCTTAGGAGGAAAAAAAATTCATGCTCCCCTTTCCCTTTCCAAAATTGACAGCCTGCTCATCACAGCCATCTATCCTTGCATTAGCTTAGCAATAACTTTATTGTATTTTTGGGCAAATGCTTGCAAGGAAGGGTCTATCTGAGCACTAAGTTTAACTTTAGGTTCAATTCTAGCCCTTGGATAAGAAACAAAATCAATTTTGGGTGAATTAACATTTTTCTCTATTTCATTAGCCAAGATTTTAGCCAGATCCAAAGGTTTAGGCTTCTTGTCTTTTCAAGCATGTGACATATGTCCATAAAATGTATTAATGTATCGATAAAGGATGGTCTCATCAATTGGCTTGTACAATTTAAGGACCTCCTTGAGTAAATTATCCAATCGTTGTGTAAATTCTCTAACATTTTCATTGTCAGTTTTATTAGCCTCCTGGGATTTGTCTAAAACTATAATGCCTTCTATTATTGTGACCCATCTTTTGTTGAAAGCTTGGTGAAAGGTATCCCAATCTACAAGACTACCTTGGGGCAAAATAACGTACCAATCCCTAGAATTCCCTTCTAAGGTTAAGGCAAATAACATCATAATTGTTGACACCTAATCATAGGGATTGAGTGAACAATTGTAATTAGTGTAAATAAATAATAGAGAAAATGGAGAGTCATCGGGAGATGAACTCAACAATCACAGTTCTTGTATATAATAATGAACAACCTGAATGAATAATATGATTACATTTTGAGGAGTTACCTCCTGGTCTTACATGGTATCAGAGTCGATGCCATTTTTGGCTTCCATCTCTGCTCTATAACTCCCTTCTGCCTATGTTTTGCCTATTTTGTAGAAATGACCTCTTGCAACCACTCCACAGGTGTGCCTCTCTCAAGAATTTAATAACCATTTTGCAGGTTTTCCCCGCTCTCGCAATTGCTGCCCCTCTCTGGCAGTTGCTATAGACGTTCGGCTAGTTATGCGAGGTATTTTTCTCTATTCATACATTTTATTTATAAATCACAGTCAATTAGTGTTGAGTGTTAATACTGAGTTTTAGCGCTAAACCTTTCCTTAAGTGCCTTTATTAAAAGTATGAATTAAGCACATGGGTGGTATTGATAAGTGGGAAGCGGTATCTCGCGCACCCTAAAGGCTGTAAATGGTATTCCTAAAATTCACGCGATTAACCTTAGCGGACAACACGTAGCACGGGTAACCACTTTTCTCGTGCGCTCTCGACCTGATATCGGTCGTGCAAGATTTCATGCGAGATTGCGTGACAGCTGCTCCATTGGATGGGTCACATCGACGGTGGAGATCGTCCAGGTTAGTTGGTGAGCGGACGACACGATATCTGTTGGATCTAGAGAAATGAGATCAACGGCGCAGATTGAAGCGCTTGATAAAAGGAGAAGTCAACAAGGGACCGACAGTGATTGGTCAGATAAGCGGGACCCTCAGGGGGAAAATCCACGTACAAAACTGGATTTAAGAAGATCCATGTGATTGCGTGGGAACGTGCAAGCGAGTTACCTTGGCTAGCAGACCCGATAAAATCATTAAAAAGAGTTTAAGGTTCAGAGTGATCGGACCGTCCGTTTAATGGGTAATCGAACGCATATCGCGTCGGAAGATGCATGTGAGTTAATTTAAATTTCGGACGCGATAAGGTTTTATACAACGGGATTAAAACCTCATTGAGTTCTGGCCATCACGACTGTTCGTTGGCTGATTGATTGAACGATAATCGCATCACAACATGCATATAAGTTAACATTTCTGGCGAATGTGAAATGATCATAAAGGAGATTAAATTTTTTTGGGTCCCGGTCATAAACGTTAAAGAAATCGTGTTCATTTTGGTTGTGATAAATAAATTAATAAAATGTTGAGGGCCCATAACCCACAAGTCCGCAAATTGTGTAAAGATGCAGCTTTGTTGATGAGGTTACAAAGTTAACCAGTAGTCGAATTACAGACTACCACCTCATTTTCGTACACAGCAGAAGAGCGATTTTTTTTTATATAGTACAGATTTTTAAAATGCACTCATTGATATCTGTTGTGGGAGTGGTTCTCAATGGGAAGGAGAACTATCCTGAGTGGTCTCAGAAAATCCAACACACTCATTTTAAATGAGTTGTGGAAAGGAGTGTGTGTTGGAAACGGAGACAAAGAGCCAGAACAACCTACCTTAGACAAGGAATTCGCCATTTGGGAAAATAAGAACAACAAGGCTTATGCATTGATTGCAGCATCAGTAAATGAAGAGGTGAGTCGCCATATTTCGCCATTTTCAAATGCTTTCGAAGCCTTACAAAAACTGAAGGAACTCTATGACTCACACTCTGCACTCGAAGTTGTTCAACTCATGATTAAATTGTTCACCCTTGAATTACAAAATAATGATGCTCTTACTCTTGCATCAGAAGTAAAATCTATTATGCATGATATCAAAGTCACTAATGTTGAACTGGACATTCCTCTGATAGCTTTTCTCAAGGCAATTTATCCCACTTACTCAAATTATCTTGAGTCATTGCAAGCAAATGGAAACCTCAAAGATATTACCTTTGACTCCCTTGTGAAAAAATTTGTACCTTGCACATAGAGAGAAGAATCTTGCTCAAAATTCTTCCAGATGAAGAGGTGGTCAAAGAGGAAGAGGAAGAAATTTTAGAGGCAGGGGGCAACACTCTCAAGGAGAAAAGTCAAATTTTCACTGCATACGCTCCAAAAGAGATGGATCACATGATGCATCCACATGCAAGTTGCCCTGGGACAGAATTGAGCATGAAAGAAACCAACCCAAAGGTAAAACTAATGACAAAGAGAAAGGTATAGCACCTGAATCCTCTCACTATGTTGTGGCACATTGTAATATTGGAGTAAATGAAGACTTATTTAATGCTTCACTTGTTTCTTGGAAAAAAGATTGGTTGCTTGATTCAGGAGCAACTTGCCACATGACTTTTAGAAGAGATTTTTTTGAAGAATTTACTAACAATGCTGATGGAGCAGTGTACTTTGCAGACAAATCAAAACTCAAGCCATCAGGGCTTGGTACAATCAAGCTTAAATTGTTTGGTCTTCCAGACTTTCTTCTACATCATGTTTTATATCTCCCACAATTGAGGAGAAACTTGTTGTCCTTGGTCCACATCTGCCAGCAAGGACACTCCATTCATATGTTTGATGGCAAGCTTGAGGTGAGAAAAGCATCAGACCACTCACTTGTCATGATGGGGATACAAGAAGAAAGGCTTCTCAAGCTGCAGGGTACCTCTCTTTGTGCACAAAATTTCTCATACAATTCTCATTATGAATAAGATACATTTCCATTAAGTTTATTATGGCATGCTAGATCTGGACACTTGAACTATGACGACCTCTGCTTGTTAAAGAAAAATGGTGTTACTGGTTTGCCTACAATTCCTAAGAAACTTAAGCAATGTGATGCTTGCATTCTAGGAAAGCATAGAAAACAGTGTTTTCATGATTCACATTCCAAAGCACATAGAAAATTTGAACTCATTTTTCAGATTTATGTGGTCCAATGCTTGTTCCTTCTGCAAATGGAAATAAATATATGGTGACATTTATTGATGACTACACCAGAATGTGTTGGGTTTATTTATTGAAGAACAAATCTGATGCTTTTCAAACATTCAAGAACTTTCATACATGGATTGAAAATGATGCACAATCTCATATTGGCTCTATTCGCACTGATAATGGAAAAGAATACACTTCAAATGAATTTGAAAACTATCTTCGCCAACATGGGATCAAACATCAAACAATTGTGCCTTATAATCCCCAACAGAACAGAGTAGCTGAAAGAATGAATAGGAAAATCTTAAATATGGTGCGCTCCATGATGTTTTTCAAAAATGTAAAAATTATGTTTTGGGCTGATGCAGTTCTATGTGCTATATATGTAAAGAATAGATGTCCATCTAATGCCATTAGAAACAAGACTTCGGTAAAGCATCTCAGGGTCTTTGGTTCCACATGTTATGCCATGGTACCAAAGGTACATAGAAACAAACTTGGTGCAAGAAGTCGTAAGTGTATCTTCCTGGGGTATTCAAACACCTCCAAAGCATATCGTCTCTATGATGAAGTCAATAAAAAGTTTGTTGCATCTAGAGATGTAATATTTCTTGAATCATCCAAAACTAACAATGTCTTTGAGCGGCAACTTGGTCACTTGGATAGATTCACAAATGCAAAATCATTTCAAGAATTTAATAATCAAATTCCACATCTTGAAGGGGGGACTCCTATACTAGATCAACCTGTGGAATCTTCTTCTGAAGCACTCTCTCTCCCCCGCATGAAACTCCAACAAGAAATGATACTTTGAGTGATGTGATTGACAGAATTGGGAGACTCAATCTTGATTCAATCCCAACTCAATCAATGAAGCAGCCTAGACCATCTTAGAAAGGTCCCCCAAAGTGGTTGACAAAGACACTTGAAAGTGTTCATCCTGATGAGATTGGAAAGACAGGAACTAGAAATTCAACCCGACAAAATGGAGGTGATGTAGATGACTATAATTCACCTGTTGATATTGATGTTTTTTATGACTGTGAATTGAATTTGTCTACAAATTTTGAACCAACTTCCTTCAAAGAAGTTGCTTCTCATGATGAATGGAAAGAAGCAATTCAAAAGGAGTATGATGCTTTGATATAGAATGGCAGTTGGAAGTTGGTTGATCCTCCATTGGGAACCAAACCAATTGGCTGCAAGTGGGTCTACAAGAACAAGTATAAAGCTGATGGCCCACTTGACAAGCACAAAGCCAGACTTGTGGCAAAAGGTTTTGCACAAAAGGAAGGGGTCGATTTTGAGGAGACTTTTTCCCCCACAGCAAAATGGGCTACCATCCATATACTCAAATGGATGTAAAAATTGCTTTCTTGAATGGAGATCTAAAAGAGAATTTTTTATGTCCCAGCTTGAAGGATTTGCTATAAAAGGACATGAACATAAAGTATGCAAACTTGTGAAATCCTTGTATGGCCTCAAACAAGCACCGTGAGCCTAGTATGAAAAACTAACTGAGCATATTCTGAAACTCAATTTCAAACATTATGATCTTGATGATGCAACTTTGTTTGTCAAGAAGGTTGGCAAAACAGTTGTATATCTTGTGGTATATGTAGATTATCTTTTGATGACATGGAACAATGAGAGCTACATTGCATCCATAAAGAAGGAATTGAGGAAAGGTTTTGAAATCACTGATTTGGGCTATGTTCATTACTATATTGGTATTGAAGTAACTCAACATCCGAAGTCCATATTCCTTTCTCAAAAGAAGTACATTGGAGATCTGTTGAACAGGTTTGGCATCACTGAATGCAATCCTTTGACTACTCCAATGGAACAAAACTTAAAGCTCACATCCATTGAAGGAAAAGAATTTGAGGATGCAACAAAATATATATAGCTTGTAGGAAGTCTCAACTACCTAACTACTACCAGACCAGACATTTCGTTTGTTGTTGGAATCCTCTCCAGGTTTATGCAAAAGCCTTGTGAGGGACATTGTTCTGCTGCGAAAAAAGTTCTAAAGTACTTGAAGGGAACTCAAGACTTTGGAATCAAGTATACACAAGTGGGCGACTTCAGCTTGATTGGATACTCTGATTCAAACTTCGATGGAGACAAAAAAATTGGGGTATCTACTTCGGGTTATGCTATGAGTCTTGGATCAGGAGTCGTCTCCTCGAGATCACGCAAAAAATCACTTCCAGTAGATTCCACAACAGAGGCGGAATATGTGGTAGCAGTTGAGGCAAAAAAAGAAATTGTGTGGCTCAGGAAAATTCTGGAAGATTTGCAGGTAAAACAAGTACAATCGACTCCACTCATGATCGACAATACCTCGGCAATAAAGTTGGCCAAAAACCCAAAGTTCCATGATCGAACGAAGCACATCAATACAAAATATCATCTCATTCGACATCATGTTGAGGCCAAAACAATCCATCTTCGCCATTGTTCCACTAATGAGCAGATTGCAGACATCTTCACTAAAGCGCTTGGAAGAGAAAAGCTTGAAAGATTCAAAACGATGTTTGGACTCACCAACATCCCTTTAGATTAAGGGGGGGAATGTTGACACCTAATCATAGGGATTGGGTGAACAACTGTAATTAGTGTAAATAAATAATAGAGAAAATGGAGAGTCATCGGGAGATGAACTGAACAATCACTCCCTCTTGTATATAATAATGAACAACCTGAATGAATAATACGATTACATTTTGAGGAGTTACCTCCTGGTGACAATAACCACATCTTCCTCTTGGACCAACCTAGCACCGACAACCCAATAGAACTCATGCATGTGTTTTTTAAGCAATAATTGCATTAGTACCATTAAATTTGGGTAGCCACTTCATATTTATCAAGTAATGGATGGGGAGCATTAGGAACTTACTCACATCCAATGGTTTAAAGGCAGCAATGAGCCATGATTTATCCATGGTACTAGAGGTAGACGTATAAATAAATAAATTCCTAACTTCTTTTGAACTAATGAAGATTTGGTAGCCTCAGTAGTAGTCTACAAGTATCTATTTTCTTTCTTGGAGCTATGGTTTCATTAGACAAACAACTGAGGGAGATATGAGGACCGGATTTAGGAGTCACCAAAAGAGAAACTACATTGTCGTTTGAATATTATTCTCTTCAAAATTTAATGAAGCTTATTCTTCAGATAATAAAGAGGTTGACTCAAATCCTCCCCAGCAATGGCACCAAAAATGTTCAAAATCTAAGAGGCTCAAGAACTAGACTAACATACCACAATGAGGTGGTTTCCATTGTCACTTTAGCACTCCACCTCCTACTCTTTAGTGCGATTTCACCACACAGGAGACTTCCCAGTGTATATCACCTAAAATGTCTTCTAAGTCAATAGGTTCAAGGTGATGTAAATGAATCGCTTAAAACAGGTACTTCTAGTTGGATTAAGGCACGATTCTTTGTGTCAAGGAGTAATGTACCATAAACTAATTCTTAAAAAGAATACTTGAAGCCTAGGGTTTCAAGACGTGTTTCAAAAAGAGTATATATAGGCATACAAACACAAGTAAAAGGATTACTTAAACATATGATCACCAATAGGAAATGGTAAACCTTCAACAAGCCCCAAGTTGAAGCCATGTGTAAAACTAGGGTTTAATATGGCACTAAATTGCCTAGGGTTCATGACGATAGCCCTATCAGACAAATTCCACTATGAACAAAGCCAGATTTTGAGTTTGTGAGGTCAATAAAGGTGCAATAATGCCAAATCAGCTCCAACATTTCACAGGCACAAGCCCTAGTTGAATTCGACCCTTGCCCTCCCCTAGCAGCTTGCCTTTAAGGGCCGAAAAAGAAAGGAAAGAGGAAGAAGGTAAATATTTTCAAGAGTTTTGATCATCAACGGGATCCCAATGCTTTTCCCTGATTCAGTGATGGAGTCTTAGATATTTAAATGATAGAGATATCAAACTCATGCATGGAGTGAGGAAAACCCTAGTTTTCACTTCCAAACCCTAGCTATCTTTTCATCAGGAGAGAAATTAACTAGAAGAATGCTCTCTAGAAGGTCTTCAATGGATTTCAAGGAAAATAGATTAAACATGCAATAATTTACCAAGACTTTCCACTAAAAACTTTCATTTAGACAAGGAACAAATAGAAAACCCTAACAAAGTTTCATCACATGTAAAACCATAAAAGCTATGCAATAGATACTCACAAATTTTCGAATAAAATGTCTTCTTCCAATCCAAAAAGATGTCTCTGATACACAAACTAGTTTCCAATAGAAAAACTCCACATATGATCACATCTTCAAAAGTAGCAGTGCAATAGGTTAAGACGAGCTCTTTTGAAGAGGCTGAAACCCACAAGTGTGGTGATGATAAAGTGAATGGAGTGATCATCATTTTATAGGAGCTCTATCACTTCATTAATCAACCTAAAAAGCCTCTAAACAAATTCAATTTTGAGTAAAAAAAAAAAAGTAAAATGGGTTACAAGCCAATCCAATACCTCAAGAAATAAAATATGCCAATAATTTCCCACACCTGTGATCCATAATTCCTCAATAAGCATGTCGTCATGCCCTTTTAAGGCTCAAAATGCTCCAAAACTGCAATGGAAAAGCTAGTTGAGTCTCTAAGATTCACAATCAACCTCATTTTGAGGAAGGGTCCTCAAATCAAGCTCCAAAACATCTCCGTGTGGCCAAAACTAATCTATGGGTGCCCTACATCATCTCTATGTGTGCCATCTAAACAGTGTGGTGTACTCTCTCTCCAGCATTAGGGCTCCATCATGTATAGCAAGCCCACCTCGATCATCCTGGGGAATAATCATCTTCATCTAGGCTCTAGATCAAGGCATGCCCATCAAGTTGTGTCAAGGCCAGCCTAAGAGCATGTTGGGTCCACTGGTATATCATCAAGAATTCTCAATGCTAGGCAAGATGAGCTCAATATTCTGGCATTTGAGGGTGCTCTAGGGTGTACATAACATATCAAGATCATCAATGTGCCCAACGTTGTGCTATAGAAGGTCAACACTCGATCAACTAGGTCATCATGCTCTCTGGAAGTGAAGCATAGACTTGGCATTATGTGGAGCAAGAGTGGAATAGTGTGCTCTCAAGTCCTTTGCTATGCAAAACCACCTAGCAAAGACACCTCAAACTCTAGTGAAAGCAACCAGTCATTAGAGACAACAACCATAGATGCATCTAAGACCATACTTAACTATTAAGGGCATAATAAATTTCAAACCGAGATCACCTTCAAATATCTAACTAGACCAAGTCTTGTAAAAGTGCACCCTACCTTTATAGGGGTAGTTAAGTAATCTACCCTATTAGGTGCTTCCAACCCCTAAGGGGAGGTGACAATTCCAAGGTCAACCCTCCAATACACAGGTGCTAGTCAGAATAGGTTGCAAAGGAGGGGAATGACTTCATGGCTAAATATTATGGTTTGGGGACCAACTAATGGAGGTCCATGTTAGGCTTCAATTTTAATATCTAGCCACCCCATTTTTGACATCATACCCTTCATTTGAACCTTCAATCCATATCATTTTACCAATTTTGTTAAATAAATGGCATTCAAAGGATAAAGTTAAAGGTAAGATCACTTGTAGAATTGTTCTTTTCTTTCTAATTTATAAATGTTTAGAAAATATATTTATTCTTGTTACTGATGAAGTCAGAAAGTAAAATCTTGTCATCACAAGAATGTAACCATCAAAATTCTTGTAAGAAAAGTCCACATCAGCAAGAATGATTCTGACACTTGGAGGTTGATCTATATCTATTCACTCTAGAAGTTAAAGGATAGATAGTAACGTGTACCAAATCAGTGTTTTATGCAAAATATCTTGGGAGCTGCCACAGCTTATCCGGATTTGCCGGAATATCTATCTTCGGATAGAGGTACTACTACCAAGGATATTCTTTGTTGGGTGAGCCAATTCTAGCACCCTAGTTGTATTCACGAATCTTCTTAATAATACAAACCCTCTATATGTTGCACCAGTTTTGCCAAATTGGGTTTTTTCGGGGATAATTGTCCAAAAATAATGGTGTCCCTTGTGTGATTGTCTCAGTTTATTTCAGAGCATGATTTGTATATTTATGAAGTTTGCAATAGTGTTTACTTCGATGTTTATGCAATTAAATAAACTTGTTAATATAAAGAACAAGTAGGAGATTGTAAACCAATAATTGTTGTAGGGGTTTCTGATGTGTTAGATTCAAGCATGGTATCAGAGCGATTGCAGATCATAGGCAACTAAAGACACCAGTGGAAAAATCTGAGAATTTGCAGCAGAGAAGCAGTTGTCTAGAGAGACAATGTTGTTCCAGAGCTAAAGAGGCAAGACGAGGAGTGACGCAGTGCAGAGAGTGTGACGTAGAGCCTCACACAGTGCCTACGTCAGCATTCAGAGTCGAGAGAGGAAGACGCAATAGCTGGGAAGAACCACGCAGTAGCTGCGTCAGCCATCAGGGCCAGCGCGGAGGTAGAGGAGGACAGATCAGTGTCACACAGACCCATGTCATCTTTCTAAGCCAAGAAGGATTGACGCAATAGGTTGGGAGGAGCAGATTCAGCATACATAGAGGTTGCACAAAGCCTGAAGGGCTCAGATTCTTCGAGTTGTCGAGGCTAAGGGAGTTGTGCAAATTTTGATTTGAGCTGGTGGGACGATGTTTCTGTTGGTGTAGCACAGTGTCTGAGGAGATTGAACCAAGGTAGAGGGAAGCATTACCTCTACAGATTTCTAGCAAAGAAATCTAGATCCGGGTTGTAGCGACAAAGGAGGACTGGAGAGGAGTGATTTGACAATTGGCCGGAGGATTTTCAAGAGGGAAATCAAGACTCAGAGGGAATCTAGAGAAGAGGAGCAACGCTGGCAGTGAACGGATTGAGGGATCAAGACAGATTGGATGGGGCTTCCAATTTTGTCATCTGGAAGGCCAGGATCCTGGCAATCCTGGATAAACATCGCATCAAGGACTATGCCTTGAGAACAGTATATGTCCCAGTTGACCCTGATGCAAATGAGAAGTATGAGGAGGCCCAGGCGAAGGCGAAATGCATGATCCTAGACGGGGTCAAGGATCATGTAATACCACATATTGCTGAGAAAAATACAGCAAGGGAGATGTGGCAGACCCTGACCACCTTATACTAGGGCTCTTCCGTGCATCGGAAGATGTTATTGGAGAATCAGCTAAGGTCATATCAGATGCAGAAAGAAGAGGAGATAGATCCCTTCCTTCTCAGGTTACAAGGGATTTAAGACCATCTTACTTCCATGGGGTCTACACTAGATCCAGAGTTCATGGTCATGACTGCCCTGGATGCAATCTCCGAGGATTGGGAGACATTTGTCCAAAAAAATTTGGGTAGATCGACTTTCCCCAGTTAGGAGGAGATGTGGGCAGCTCTTAGACAAGAAAAGCTCAGGAGATTGACCAAGACGGGGGGTAGCGGTAAGGGAGTTCGAATCAAGGAGGAGGAGTTAGACGATGCAGCTCTCACATCAACGGGACAGCAGGGGGTTTAGAAGAGGAAGAAGAAAGACATGTCCAAGGTCAAGTGCTTCAAATGTGGGGAGGTGGGACATTATGCCTCTCAGTGCCCCAGGAAGAAAGGCAAGGGAAAAGCTTCCAACTCAAAGGCTGCTCCAGCAAAGGCAGAGAAGGATGTTGAGACTAATGACGATTGTGCCATGAGTGCTCATTTGCCTCTGGAGAAGAGGTGGGGCGACATCGAGTTGTATTCGAGAGGACTACACGATTGGGGCAAGATCCTTGAGGTGCCCAAACTCTTGGATCACATCCGGCTACGAGATCCCTTGAAGACAGTAGCATGATGACAGGTGTTGGGTGGAGCAAGGTGTGATAGAGTGACAAGGCAATGCTAGAGTGCAGAAGTCTGTAGCAGCGTAGTTGAGGTTGTAGCAGTGCAAAAGGCACAGAGGTGTTTGCAGCAGCACAGTGTTAGCAGAGGGAGCACAGGATAGCAACAGAGGTGGCTTCAGCATCATGAGGCTTCTAGACTAACCTCTCAGTGTTTGGGTGAAGTCGATACTTACTTCTCGATAATTGAGTTGCAGTGCAGCAATTAGCAGTGGTAATGCTATGGGCAGCATGAGGCAGCATTTTGAGAGGGAGCTGCAACACAGATGTAGCAATAGCAGTGGCAGTGGCAATGTCATGGGCGGCAGTACAAGAAGCAGCAGTGCAGTGGATGTGGAGCAGCAGGCCAAGCATCAGCACAGAGGACCGATGTGGAAGATCAATGTGATGCTTCTATGGTGAAGCATTGCTAGAACACATTCCTTGCTAAGAGGGAGTGTTAATTTTGGGTAGCATAGGATGTGCTCTAGCCATGAAATTTGGTGGAGACGCTAAGGCACATGAGATGGGTGAAAAATTTCTAAGTGATGAGGATCAAGCCAGATCTAATCTTAGCCGTTGTTAGGGACTTAATCTCAGTTGTTGAATCGTCAACAGGAAAAGTATAAGAGGAGGCTTGAGGGTCAGTTGGAGACACACCAAGAGAGATCAAGAATTCGTTTTTAAGGGGCAAGGTTTGCTGAGGAAATCGAGTTAGTGATCAACGTTGCAGCGAGGGGCATTTCAGCAAGGGATTTTCATCTGAGGCTGAAGGATACATAGCACAGAGGCAGTGCAGTGCCGAGAGAGACAACGCAGGCCCTAGAAGGGCTGACACAGAGGCCATAGAGCTGACGCAGAAGACATAGAGGGCTGACGCAGGTGACGCAGAGGCCGTAGAGGTTGACGTAGGCGTTGGGCCTTAGAGGCAGTGCTGGGGAGATTCTGTGGGGTAGACTAAGAGCAGATTAGCAGCTTCTGAGCCGAGAGAGGGTGGCACAGCTCCTGGAGGAGTGATGCAGTTCCTGAGTAGTGCTTGGAGTAGCTTTCTCTGTCTAGCATAGGGAACAGTCGGAGTCACTGTGGGGTTTGATCATCTGGTCGCTAATTTGCTGGAATATGTCTCTGGATAGAGGTATTATTGCCAAGGATATTCTTTGTTGGGTGAGCCATTTCTGGCACCCTAGTTGTATTCAAGAATCTGCTTAATAATACAAACCCTCTATATGTTGCACCGGTTTTCCCGAATTGGGTTTTTCCGGGGACGAATGTCCAAAAATAACGGTGTCCCTTGTGTGATTGTCTCAATATATTTTAGTGCATGATCTGTATATTTTTGAACGCTGCAATAGTGTTTACTTCGATGTTTATGCAATTAAATAACTTGTTAATGTAAAGAACAAGTAGGAGATTGTAAACCAGTAATTGCAGTAGGTGTTTCTGATGTGTTAGATTCAATGATTTTCACACCCAGCATCACACCCTCTAAAGAAGGTGTCACCCCTTCAGTTGATCGATTTGCCTCTAAGATTATGACTTCTGCTTTCTCGGTCTCACACCCCAGCTTCCAGCTAAAGAAATCGATCTCCCCAACAAATTTTCGGACTTCCTCAAGGCTCTGCACTACCTCTATGTGGCCCTGCATCAGCCTCTTCTGGCTCTGCGCTACCTCTCCCATATCTCTTGTTGCCTCCTCTGCTAAGTATTCTCCGACCGGAAAAGATTTCCCTTTGGATACTATCCATGCCCCTCACTGCAAAAGATCACTATCGAAAATCTCTTCGGCAGTTGCTCTACTTTAGAAAATCAAACTTTTGGTCTCCCCTCTGTGTGTTCTCCAAGTGCCCCTCAAACCTCTTATATCTTTCTGTTGGACAACCAATGGCCCAGATTAACTTCTAATCAATGGCTTAGATTATTTTCGCTTGATCCTCATCTTTTTCTAGAAGTTACACCCATAGTTTAGATTAATACCCATTAATTATTTTAATTTCCTAAGTTTAGATTTAGGGTCCTGTTGACCCTGCCGCCCGCACCTACCTACACAGTTAGCGAGAAAAGCCTTCAACCCCACAAGGTGTGGTTGGTGGCAGGGAACTCAGAGAAGGGGCTGTCACACTGCTCCCAACTCTCTCTGTTTTAGCTATCTCCTAGGCTAGCT
>APFE030498545.1:0-18459 GCA_000404065.3 Pinus taeda | reverse complement strand
CCCCACACATTGTGGGGTTTGTCCCTGGCTCGCGCCATATCTTGTGTCCTCTTGTCTTGGCTTGTCTTCTGCGTTATATATTTATGTTCTATCTGCAGTTTATCATAATGCTGATGTGATTGCCAATTGTAAAAATTTAAATAAATTGCTCTAGCATAGAACATACCTAAATTTAACAGGTCTGTATGTTATTGTTAACAAATGCTAGATAACCTATTTCATTCCATGTGTTAATGGTCTACTTTGCATCATATGGCTTAAAAAAATGTATGTTTGTATGATGTCTTAGGGTAATTTTTCTTCCTGGGGCTACTTTTGTTAGTAAGGTTTTTTAACAGGAAATTAGTAGGGTTTCATATATTCACAAAATAGTAAATATCTCTTCATAAAATACAACGAGTATGCAATATCAATAGTAGACAATTAGAATCAATTTACAATTGTATGTTGTTACACTATTCCACAATGAATAGGGTTGGTTTTTCCAAGAAACTAGTAATTTATCCAACCAATACAATGAATCAAATTCAGTGATTTAATTGAGTCCTACTAATAGTTCATAGAGCCTAAACTTCTTACTTGATTTGTTGTTTACAGCTTAGAATAGACTCATGTAACAATTTCGTAGAAGACACTACTTCAAGGATACCAAAAAACCCTTCCAAAAGACTTCACGGAGATCTATCTAAAAGGTGCCCCAGTTGCCTCAAGATAGGTCCGAGCTGCCTCAAGAAAGGGACCAAGTCCTGCCTCAAGGAGGTCACAGTGCCACAGAACGGGATGAGTTGAGCCTCAAGAATGATGAAAAGTTTGCTTCAGAGGGTGAGAATTCATAGATCTAACAATCTCAAGAAACCTACTGCAACCAACTAAATCTACTTCACTTAGATTGTAAATTACGTTACAAGCTTATCTCAGATTTCTTCTTGAAACATTGAAGTAAATTACTGAAGCAACCTACACCAAATTAAATATGCTTCTGAAAGATAGAAACTGATCAACGAAAATAGAAACACATATGACACCATTATTTTTGGACAATTGTCCCCGAAAAAACCCAATGCGGGAAAACCGGTGCAACAACTCTGAGGGTTTATTATTATTAAGCAGTAGCAAATTCTGAATACATCTCTGAATACCGCACAGGATTATTCAGTAAAGAAAGAGAAATACTGGCAGAAGCTTTGTGCATTTACCTCACACAATCACTGAGAAAAAGTCCCGGTTGTTCTAGCTACTGGATGAGGTGCCCTTGGCAGGCCTACTGGATGAGGTGCCCTTGGTAGGCCCTACGCTGCCTCTACTTTGTCCCAGCATCAACCCTCTCAGGCACAGCGTCACCCAACTAGGGAATCGATCAGTAGCCCAGAGTTACTGCTCTTAGCCTCTCAGTCTCACACCTCAGCTTCTGGCTATTGAAACTGACCCTCTACTCTGACTTTCGACTTTCTCTCTCCCTCTACACTGCTTTTGCATAGCCCTTCTGGCACTGCGTCAGCCTCTGCGTCAAGGCTACTAGATCACTTATTGCCTCTCTTTGTTGATGATTCTCCAGTTGAGAATCTCTCTCTCTCTGGAAGTTGCTATCCCTATTGATTTGGGGTAGCATCGGATGTGCTCTAGCCACGAAAATTGGTGGAGAGGCTAAAGCACATGAGATCTCCAATACCCAGAAATGGTTTGGGCAGGGTTTAAACAGTTTGGGAGATATTAAAATAATTAATATTTTTAATGGAGTCCCTAAGTCTCAACTTAGGGAAAATAAAATATTAATGTGAATTAATATAAAACTGTGTTAAAAAGGTCCAAAAGTCATGGATCAAGTCAGAGTTAATCTTAGTTGTTGATTAGGGACTTAATCTCGGTTGTTGATTTGTCAACGAGAAAAGTATAGGAAGAGGCTTGAGGGTCACTTGGAGAACACAAGGAGTTGATCAAGATTTTGATTTTCTAGTGCAGGGTTTGCTGAGGAAGTCGAAAGAGTGATCAAAGTTGCAACTGAGGGGCAGTGAATACAGAAGCAGAGAGGCAGAGATAGTACCAGGAGGATCAGCATAGAAGCCGGGAGAGAGGGACCCAGAGCCAACCAGAGGTTCACACAGAGCTAGCCAAGGCTCACACAGAGCCAACCAGGAGCTGCATCGTGCCTCAGAGAGCTAGCGTGGGTGACATAGAGGGCTCTAAGGGCTGACGCAATACCTCCAAAGGCTGATGCAGGGTGACCTAGGGTGACGCTGGGCAAACGTTGGGCCAAAAAGGGCTGACACAGATCCTAGAGGGTGACGTTTGGTTTTTCGTGGGGCAGATTGGAGCTAGGAGCTGTCGGAGTGTTTATCCAGGGTTTCAGCCAGAACATTTGTCTCCAATTGAGAGGTACTACTGCCGAGATTATTCTCTGTTGGGTGAGCCGGTTTTGGCACCCAGATTGTATTCTGAAACTGCTTAATAATTAAAACCCTCAGATAGCTGCACCGGTTTTCCCGCATTGGGTTTTTCTAGGGACATTGGTCCAAAAACAACAGTGTCACTTGTGTGCTTGTTTTGTTTCCTTCAGTTGATGATCTATAATGTGTTGAGCATGTACTTGTATTTATTTTCGGTATTTACATGGTAAATAACTTGTTAATTAATCAGAACAAGCAGGCATAAATAAATCAGAAAAGTACATGAAGGGTTTCTAGCAGTTAGAATTAGAAATTCCAACATGGTATCAAAGCGAGGTTGCAGATCATAGGAGAACTGAGGACATCAACCGAGCAGAGCAGCAGCAGCTGAAAACCATTGTCCCGAGTGACAGAAGTTGTTCCTAACAGAGAAGCAGCAAGGAAGGGGTGATGCAGTGCCTACGTCATTAAGTTTGAGCCAGGAAGAGGATCAACGCAGTGGCAGAGGGGAGCAGACTCGACCTATGTAATGCTCGGTCATCTTTCTCAGTCAGGAAGGATTGACGCCCGTGGCCAGGAGGTGCGGATTTTGCTACTGTTGGGATTACACAGAGCCTAAAAGTTCTAACCTTTAGATTGCTGGAGCATAGGAGGTTGTGGGTAAGTTGCAGAGTGAAGCTGATGGGGTAGTGTAGTCAGAACAGTACCTAACAGGGCAAGACCAAGGAGGAGAGAGTTGTTACCAAGGATTTCTAGCCAAGAAATCTGGATCAATGGTGCAGCTGCACTAACGATCGGAATGGGGGCATCTCGACATTGGCAGAGGGGTTTCTAGGAGGGAAATCGAAGCTTAGAGGGAGTCACACCGAGAACTTCTAGGAGGGAAGTAGAGGAGCAGCGAGATGGCAGTGAACGGGGTAAGAGACCAGGACAGACTAGATGGAGCCTCAAACTTCGTACTCTGGAAGGCCAGAATGTTATCCGTTCTAGACAGGAATCATCTCAATCACTTCGCCTTGAGGACAATAGTGGTCCCAGTTAACCCGACGGATAACAATAAGTACGAGGATGCAATGGCGAGGGCTAAGAGCATCATCCTTGACGGGGTCAAGGACCATGTAGTACCACATATTGCCAAGAAGAATACGACAAATGAGATGTGGGAGGCCCTAGAGAAATTGTATCAGCATACTTCCGTGCAGAGGAAGATGCTACTAGAAAATCCACTACGATCATACCAGATGCAGAAGGGAGAACAGATCAAAACCTTCCTTAGTCAACTGAAGGAGATCCGGGATCAGCTAACTTCCATAGGGGCCACGCAGAATCAAGAATTGATAGTGAGAACAGCCCCGAACGCAGTCTCAGAAGACTCGGAGGTGTTTATTCAGAGTATGCTAGGCAGGGCAACCCTTCCAAATTGGGAGGAAATGTGGGCAGCTCTTCGCCAAGAAGAGATTAGAAGGCTAAGCAAGGCAAGAAGCAGCGGCAAGGGGATCAAAATCAAGAAGGAGGAAGAGGAGGATGCTGCCCTAGCATCTAAGGGAAAGTAGGAGAAACGGAAGAAGGACCTCTCCAAGGTCAAATACTTCAACTGTGGGGAACGAGGTCACTATGCGAGCCAGTGTCCGAGGAAGAAAAGCAAGGCAAAGGCTTCCGAGACCAAGGCTACACCAACAAGGGCAGAGAAGGAAGTGGAGACAGATGATGACTATGCCACGAGTGCTCACACACCACTTGAGCGGAAATGGGGAGACATTGAGGTGTAGTCAGATGGACTATAAGCAATGAGGGGCAAGATCCTCGAGGTACCCAACCTCTTGGATTATACCTTGCTACAGGAGCCCCGAAGAGGAGTAGCAGGACTGACAGTTGTCAATAGAGACGAATGCGAATGAAGCAAGAGAGGGAGCTATAGTGCAGGAGTCCTAGGACAGCGTGAGGCAGCAATGCGAGATGCACAGAGTTGTGGCAACAGCACAGAGGTCAGAGAGGGAGCACTTGTCAGTGACAAAGGGAGCTTCAGCATCGGGAATGTTTCTAGCCTGACGAAGTTGTTAGAGTTGGGAGATCAGTTACTTACTTTTCAGTAGTTGAGTTGCAATGCAACAGTTAGCAGTGGTAGTGCTATAGGCAGCACGATGTAGCATGATGAGAGGGATTGCAATGCAGATGCAGCAGTGGCAGTGGCAGGGCCACGGGCAGCAGCACGGATGCAGAGGGAGCTGTCGTACAGATGCAGCAGTGGCAGTGGCATGGCCATAGGTAGCATACATGATGCAACAGTGCAGAGGATGTTGGGCAGCAGGCCTAGCATCAACACAGGGACCGATGTCGGATAATCAAGGTGATGCTCAGTGAGAAGTATTACTAGAGCACAGTCCTCGCTAAGAGAGAGTGTTGATTTAGGGTAGCATCAGATGTGCTCTAGCCACGAAAATTGGTGGAGAGGCTAAAGCACATGAGATCTCCAATACCCAGAAAAGGTTTGGACAGATTCTAAACAATTTGGGAGATATTAAAATAATTAATATTTTTAATGGAGTCCATGAGTCTAAACTTAGGGAAAATAAAATATTTATGTGAATTAATATAAAATTGTGTTAGAAGGGTCCAAAAGTCATGGATCAAGCCAAAGTTAGTCTTAGTCTTTGATTAGGGACTCAATCTCGGTCCTTGAAAAGTCAACGAGAAAAGTATAAGAGAAGGCTTGAGGGTCACTTGGAGAACACACTGAGTTGATCAAGATTTCGATTTTCTGAGGCAGGGTTCATTGAGAAAGTCGAAAGAGTAATCAAAGTTGCAGCTGAGGGGTAGTGAATACAGAAGTAGAGAGGCATAGATAGTACCAGGAGGATCAGCGCAGAAGTTGGGAGAGAGGGACACAGAGCCAACTAGAAGTTCACGCAGAGCTAGCCAGGGCTCACGCAAAGCCAACCAGGAGCTGCGCAGTGCCTTAGAGAGCCAACGTGGGTGACGCAGAGGCTCTAAGGGCTGAACGCAGTGCCTCCAAAGGTTGACGCAGGGCGAGCTAGGGTGACCTTGGGCAAACGCTGGGCCAGAAAGGGCTGACGCAGTCCCTAGAGGCTGATGTTGGGGTTTTCGTTGGGCAAATTCAAGCTGGGAGCTATTGGAGTGTTTATCGGGGGTTTTAGTTGGAACATCTTTCTCCGAATGAGAGGTACTACAATCGAGATTATTCTATGTTGGGTGAGTCACTTTTGGCACCCAGATTGTATTTTGAAACTGCTTAATAATTAAAACCCTCAGGTAGCTGCACCAGTTTTCCCGCATTGGGTTTTTCCAAGGACATTGGTCCAAAGACAACGGTGTCACTTGTGTGCTTGTTTTGTTTCCTTCAGTTGATGATCTGTAATGTGTTGAGCATGTACTTGTATTTATTTTTGGTATTTACATGGTAAATAACTTGATAATTAATGAGAACAAGCAGGCAGAAATAAATCAGAAAAGTACATGAAGGGTTTCAAACAATTAGAATTAGAAATTCCAACAATCCCTGCCCCTCTACTGCAAGAGATCTCCTCAATCGATTTTCTTCCTAAGAAATTCTCACTTCAGAAAAATCGATTTCCTTAATCTCTCAGTGTGTTTTCAAAATGACCCTCAAGCCCCTTCTTATATCTTCCTGTTGGACAACCAACAGCCTAGATTAAATCATAATCAAAGGCTCAGATGGTTTTGGCTTGATCTGTCTTTTTCTAGAAGTTTCACCCCTGATTAGATTAATACCCATTAATATTTTAATTTTCCTAAATTTAGATTTAGGAACCCCATTAAAAATACTAATTATTTTAATAAAATCACTCATGGGTGGAATTTCCCAAAACGCTTTCTGGGTTCGAAGCCTCCCTGCAAAATTTGAGGCTTAGAGCACATTCGATGCTACCCCAAATCAACACTCCCTCTTAGCGATAAATGTGCTCTAGCAATACATTGTTACTGCATACTGCTCTGACTCTGAAGCATCGTCCTCTGCAATGCTCATGTCTGACGTGTTGTCCACCAACTACTGCGTTATTGTTGCTTTTGTGCTACTACCTTTGACACTGCCACTGCTAATGCTACATCTGCACTGCAGCTCCCTCTCAAATGTTGCATCTATTATGCTGCTAGCACTGCCACTGCTAACACTGCATCCGTATTGAAACTCAGTTGTTAAGAGAAGCAACTGAAAACACCCAAAGTTGAACAAGTATCCAGTGGATACACCTCAGTGCTGAAATCCTGACTACTACTAGTCCCACGCTATCTTTTGAAGCCATTGCGCTGGTAAATCTCTGCATTGTGCTTCCATGCACTGTTGCCTCTCTACTTTGCGCTGCTCACATTCTGGCGCTACTAACTACTGCATCTGTCAAACCAACATTCCATGGCATCAACTGAAAACTCCTCCATCCTACTACTACTGATCATGGGCTCCCGTAGCAAGGTGATGATCCAAGAGGTGGGCTCCTCAAGGATCATGCCCATCTATAGCTCTATTGAACTACAGTTCTATATCAGCGCACCTCCCTCCTGGAGGTATCTTGGTTGTCATGGCAAACTCCTCTTCTTGTTCAATCTTTGTGGTTGCAACCTTAGGATCGTGCTTTTCATCCTCGTCCTTTTTCTTCAAAAGACATTGGGATGCATAGTGGCCCATCTTGCCACATCTGAAGCACTTCACCTTGGAAACGTCCTTCTTTCATTTCTGTTTCCCCTGTTATCCCTTCGATGCAAGGGTTGCGTTATCCTACTCCTCTACTTTGGGCTTCGACCCACTGCTATTGCTACCCTCATCAAGTTTGACCTTGAGCAGGTCTCTCCTCAGCACTTCTTGTTTTAGAGCTACCCACATCTCATCCCAATTTGGCAATGCTACTCTCCCCAGGATCCTCTGGACAAAGACTTGCCATTCATCCGAGACAGAATTTAGAGCAAGTCTCACTAACTCTAAATCCTAAGGTGTGTTCCCTGCAGCCAATAACTCATCACGGGTCTCATTCAGTTTCATGAGGAATGGATCCACACATTCTCACTTCTGCATCTACGCAGACCTCAACTTATGTTCTAACTACATCTTCTGCTACTTGGAAGATCCTTGATACAATGTGGACAAGGCATCACACATCCCTTTAGTAGTTGCTTTGCTAGCAACGTGGTACACCACCTGATCATTGACTCCATCCAGGATCATTATTTTGGCCTTTGACATCTCAGCCTTGTACTTCTTTAGCGTATATGCATCCGCAAGTTTAGCTACCACGTTATCAACATACGTCTTGAGGGCATGCTCATCTAGAAGGAAAGACATTCTAGCCTTCCAAATGGCATAGTTGGAAGCCACTTCCAACCTGTCCTGATCCCTCAAGCCATTGGTTGCCATTTCCTCTGAAAAATGTCGAATAGCTCCCTCTTTCTCCCTAGTGCGTAGCTCCTAGGCTAGCTTACGCACTCCCTAATGGAGTTGGTACGATGTTGCTTCTCTACTGCTTAGCAAATGAGAAATATTGATTTCCTCGGCAAGAAATCACTGAGGAAGTATTCCCTCACTATGTGATTTGTTTCTTCCTTCTGACGGATTTTCTGCCCAACAATCAGCTTGCAGAAAACCTTCCCTCTAGCTCTCAGTAGCTCCTTCTGCCTTTGCAAGTTTTCGATCTGGTAGTCTTACCTCTCTATCGGCTCACTCAAAGAGAGACACCCACGAAAATATAGCCCTCCTAGATTGTAAATTACATTATAAGCTTATTTCAAATTTCTTTTTGAAATATTGAAGTAAATTACTAAAGCTGCCTACGCCAAATTAAATATGATTCTAAAAGATAGAAACTAAGCAAGGAAAATAGAAACACACAGGACACCGTTATTTTTGGACAATAGTCCCCAGAAAAACCCAATGCGGGAAAACCGATGCAGCAGCTTTAAGGGTTTATTATTATTAAGCAGTAGCAAATTCTGAATACATCTCTGAATACCTCAAAGGGTTATTCAGTTACAGAGAGAGAAATATTGGTAGAAGCTTTGTGAGTTTACCTCACACAATCACTGAGAAAAAGTCTCGGTTGTTTTGGCTGTTGGATGAGGTGCCCCTGGCAGGCCCTGCACTGCCTCTACGTTGTCCCAGCATCAACCCTCTCAGGCACAGCGTCACTCGACTGGGGAATCGATCAGTAGCCCAGAGTCACTGCTCTAAGCCTCTTGGTCTCACACCCCGGCTTTCTGCTGCTGAAACTAACCCTCTGCTCTGACTTTCGAATTTCTCTCTCCCTCTAAGTTGCTTGTGCGTGGCCCTTTTGGCCCTGCATCAGCCTCTACATCAAGGCTACTGGATCACTTACTGCCTCTCTCTACTGATGATTCGCCTACTGAGAATCTCTCTCTCTCCGGAAGCTACTATCCCTGCCCCTCTGCCGCTAGAAATCTACTCAATCGATTTTCTTCTTGAGAACTTCTCACTTCAGAAAAAATCGATTTCCTTGATCTCTCAGTGTTTTCCAAATGACCCTCAAGCCGCTTCTTATATCTTCCTGTTGTACAACCAACGACCTAGATCAAATCATAATCAAAGGTTCAAATTGTTTTGGCTTGATCCATGTTTTTTTGTAGAAGTTCCACCCCTGCTTAGATTAATACCCATTAATATTTTAATTTTCCGAAGTTTAGACTTAGGAACCCCATTAAAAAATATTAATTATTTTAATAAAATCACATCTGGGAGGAATTTCCCAAAACGCTCTTTGGGTTCTTTGGAATACATGTGCCCAAGCCTCCCTACAAAATTTGAGGCTTAGTGCACATCCGATGCTACCCCAAATCAACAAAGAGGAGACCGAGTTGAACCTCAGCAGATCGAAGTGTCTCAGAGCCTATTCAGAGTAAGTGTTAAGATATTCTTCTATTTTCTACCACAGAATATTTGTTTAATGTGAAGAGGAGAAAGACAATAATTAGCCCTTAACAGTCCACGATTTTGAGCTCCAAAACTTGATCTTTCCACGAAACTTTTGTTGAAGAATGTAACTAGGTTCAGTCTTCATAATTGTACTTGATTCATAAAGAAATGTATTTATCAAAAGAAAGAAAAAGAAATTTTATTATTAAATAAACTGACTTGTTAAAGCATGGGTTTCATGCTTGGGTCAATTGTTTTTAGGTCAAGGTCTCCATTGTAGACCTCTTGGGTTTATGTCAAATGTCTGTGTCCATGTCATATTGTAAAGACCCTCCTTGGGAATTATTTGTCAAGAAAGAAAATTATTTTTAATGTAAATTAGGTCAATTAGGCCTCCACCAAGTCGGCCTCAAACAAGGTAATTCGATCTCACCAGAAGCCTATATATTGGAGCAACTCAACTTCATTTGTCACACACTCTCATCAAGTTCGATCTACAACTGGAGTAGCTGGAAAATAAGTGTGAAGTTGCAGGAGAAGGAGGAGAGAAGTTGGGAAGGAGAAAATCGAGTTTTTGAGCTACCATTTTCTCACACGTGCGAAAATATTGCATTGAAGTTGGGTCCAAAATTATATCTCTGTTGCAGGGTCGATGTTGCGAAGCTGGGGACTGAAATTTTTCCAGTAGTTGCAATAACTAGGATCGAATTTTCTAGAATTTTGTTACTGAAGTTGTTGAACAAGAAGAGAAGATTGAAGGTTGTTGCATCATATCAAAAGGCTAACTTGATGGAGGAGGAAGGTTTGTTAGTCTAGGGTCTTGGTTGTCTCACTGTCATATGAATCTACTAAAGGAAGAGTTCTTGACAGGGTTTTCCCCTTTCTAGGGGTTTCGCCCTAGCTATTCGCCTACATCTGGTGTCCCCAATCTTCGTATTTTGTTTTCGATAATTGCCGGATGAAACAAAGATAAAAGAAGAACATAAAAAAGTTAATACGAACATAAGAATATCACAAGTAATTATCAACATAAGAAAATATTTTTGCCTTTCTGATTTTCGAACATGTTATCAAAGCTAAGGTGAAGGAGGAAAAAGGCAATCTAAAGATCTATTGAAAGCAGAATAAGGAGTCTTAAGAAGTTGAATAAGGGTTATCAGGAAAAAGGAATCATATAAGGGGATAAGCCTATTATCTTCAAGAACCATGTCTAACTCATTGAAGGGAGAAAACAAAGTAGAAGGAACCTCCAACTACAAGGCATGGAAAAAGAGGATAGATCTCATCCTGGAGAAAAATAAAGTTTTGGATCTCGTCAAAAGAAAAGTAAAGAAGCCTACAGATGAATCAAGTGAAGCAGAGAAAGCAAAGTTTAGAGAAACAGAAATATTGGCTATGATCCTAATGGTGGATGGAATAAAGGACAGCCTCATTCCATATATATCCAACATAGATTCTGCTTAAGAAATGTATCATCCTGGAGAAAAATAAAGTTTTGGATCTCGTCAAAAGAAAAGTAAAGAAGCCTACAGATGAATCAAGTGAAGCAGAGAAAGCAAAGTTCAGAGAAACAGAAATATTGGCTATGATCCTAATGGTGGATGGAATAAAGGACAACCTCATTCCATATATATCCAACATAGATTCTGGTCAAGAAATGTATGAGGCCCTATCCAAATTATCCACAATCAAGAACATTGGTCAAATTGCAAGCCTCAATAATGAACTAAGAAATATGAACATGACAAAAGACAATAATGTGGCATCCTTCTTTGTAAAGATAGCTAGAATCAAAGATGAACTCCAAGCAATAGATGAAATAGTGCCTAAGTGCCAACATCTTGGAGTGCCTTTGCATCAAGAATCAACAGTTGGAAGGATACTCCTACATTCGAACAATTATGGAATGCATGTAGTCAAAAAGAAGCCAGAATATTGTTAGTAAGCAACAAGGAGAATGGAGAGGAGAACGTCTCAAATGCCTATTCTGCTCATCACAAGAATAAAGGAACTCGCAAGAAGTTCAAAGGGCCAATGAAGAAAATAGACCTATCCAAGATTGAATGTTACAATTGTCACAAAATGGGTCATTATAAAAGCCATTATCTTGAGGATCCAAGGAATTAAAGGAGAGATAGGGATCAAGCAAATATTTGTCGATGAAGATTCACCAATGAAGAACAAAATAGAAGAATCTGAAGTCAAAGACTTATTTGCAAAGGACTCTTAGGGACTCTATCCCTTACATATCCTTCTAATCTAATTCTTGAATTGTTTTCCTTTATGTTTTCATCTCTAATACTTATAGGCCTAACATGCTTTGGTAGAACATTTTTGAATTATTTTGGTAAAGTTATCGGTATCCCTCAAGATTGAATTAAGAGGGAGCCCTCACCATTTTACCGAAGATAAGTATCTTACTCATTGTATTATCTTTTTATATTTGGTTTCCTCTCTTATCAAGATGTGTTTGTATTCTATGCTAATAACATTTCTTTTTATATTTTCCTTGTTTAGGAATGCTTGCTAAATGCTCAAAGGTTATGAAGAAGACCTCACAAGATAAAGCATGGTAGAAGTTCTATTGCAAAGGAAGCTCTTCAAGAATTGATGTCCTACAAGGTTAGTTAACAAACAACTCAAAGGTATGTCTTAGACCATAAGCTTTGTTCTCTTCATAATAGAGGTATATTCATTTCTTTTAAAATTTGCTTTATATTACTAACATCGTTATGTCTGGGACTTTGAATCACAAAGATTCTTGTTAGGGTGATTAATCATTAGATTGAATCTACCCTCATTAATATCATCATTTTTATGGAACCTTGAAAGGTTCTCTGTAAAACCCTAACCTAAGGGTATGTCGATGCTAATATGGAAACCCTATTCTTAGGGTTATTTATGAAATCTAGAAAATACTATTATTTTGATGTTTAGGATTTTGGTACTATTATAAAAACCCTAGTCCTTTAGGGTTTGTTCTGTTATGTATTGAAATCCTAGACCTTTAAGGTTTTGGTAAATTAGGGTTTATGAGCAAAACCCTTATAATATCTACAATGAAACCCTAGGTGTATATTTGTTTGTCTGATCGAAACCCTAACCTGATCAAAATTGTTGTATGTCTAACTTTAATGTATTGATATTTGTGTCTTGAGTTTACCAAGTAGATATTGTTGTATTATGCTTGTGCGTGATTATGAAATCCTAAATATGTATATATGCTAACTTATTTATGCTCATGTTTTAGTTTGTGAAATCTAGTGTTTGTAACAAAGATCCTAGTAGAGATTAATATTCTAGGATATTATTTAGTTTTGATAAAATATAGGGTTTACAACAAACCCTAGTAGGAGTCAGTCATATTGTTGAAACCTTAGATAGTGTTATGATTGGTTTTGATATCTAATGCTTCGTGTGGAATCTAAGGTTTGCATTATATCCTAGTAGAGTCTAACATATCAATTCTGAAAGTTGTTGAACCCTTAGATGAATTATAGAATTGTACTTGTTTGAATTGCTTCTAGGGTCTTAAAACCCTCACAACTTCAACCCAAGAAGACAGATGAAATTGATCCAATTTGATGATGATGATTTGATCTCAAGTCTTATTTTTATAGATTTCTCCATGGCCTCCAAAATGTGATGCATTGTGGATGCAACCCCCAATTTTGGGTTTTTTTGCCCCAGTCAACCCAAATTTTTGCACAATGTTGGCTAGACATTGGAAAATTTGGGTTTTTACTCCTTTATCAAGGTTATAGCCTATGGGGTCAGATAGGCTATTTCATCCTCCATCAGCCCATCAATTTGGGGAGGACATTACAGTCCCAGTCGACCCAAATTTTTGCACAATGTTGGCCAAACATTGGAAAATTTGGGTTTTTACTCCTTTATCAAGGTTATAGCCTATGGGGTCAGATAGGCTATTCCATCCTCCATCAACCCATCAATTTGGGGAGGACATTACAGTCCCCCTCTCGAAATTGCTTGCCCTTAAGCAATTGCAAATTGGGATGTTGTAAAATTTGTCCTCCTTCCCATGTGGTGTCTTCTTCTAGTACATTCTTCCATCTAATAAGCCAGTTTGAAATTACTTTGCCCCTTCATTTTCTTCCTCGTACCACATGATTGCTTATGGGACCAACTCTAGTTTCTCTTCTTCGTCAAACGAGGGCAATTTGATAAAGTGGTAACCTGTTGTCTGACAACCTTCTTGAGACATGATACATGGAAGACGGTATGAATTCTAATGTCTCTTGGTAATTCTAATTCATAATCCTTCGGAGAACTTTGTAAGGTCCATATATTCTTGGTTTCAGCTTTTTTGTGCTTCTTTTATTGAGTGTAGATTGTCTATATGGCTGCAATCTCAAGAAAACGTTGTCTCCTACCTCAAAGTTTTGTTCTATTGGGTGTTGGTTTGCATACATATTTTTCCTATTTTGGGCAGATTGCATGTTTTCTTTGAGTGTCCTGAGGATGTTCTAGCTTTCCTGCATCCAATCTTTAGCTAAGGGGGATCTGCTATCTCCAAGGACCATATCAATAAAAGATGGTGTGTCATAACTGCACAATGCTTTGAATGGTGTCATCCCAATAGACACATGATAGATGGTGTTGTAACAATGCTCTCCAAGATATAACCATTTAATACATGCTTTTTACTGACCAGTGACGTAGTTATGTAAATATCCTACAATCCCCTTATTCACAATTTCTATCTAGCCATTTGTTTGTAGGTGGTAGCTAGTGCTAGGTGTTAATTATGTTCCCACTAGTTTGAAGAATTCCTACCAAAATTCACCCATAAATATGTTATCCCAATCACTAAATGTATTTTTAGGTAGTTAGTGGAGTTTGAAGACTTCTTTGAAGAACAATTATGCTACTTGTTTGGCCGAGAAATCAGCTGGAATTGCAAAGAAAAGTACATTTTTTGTCAACTTGTCAACCACTGTGTAGGTAGCCCTGTGATGAAGTCTATTGAGATGCTTTGCCATTTTTGTTCTGGAATTGGTAAAGGCAAGAGTAGACCCGTGAGATGTGTGTGCTTGACCTTATTTTGTTGACATGTCACGCATTCCTTGACATATTTTAATGCATCGTCCTTGAGACCCTTCCATGTAAAATGCTCCCTGATCTATCGGTAAGTTTTGAAAAATCCTTGGTGCTCTATTGATGGAGTGTCATGTGTAGCCTTCAAGAACTTCTCCTTGACCATGGATTCAAGAACCAAGTATATCCTATCTTTATAGTGAATAATATCACTAACTATCTTGTACCCGTCATCTTGAATGAGTCTATCCGCCAATGCACAGGCAAACTTGTTCTTGGAGTATTCACTGAGAGATGAGCCTTCCAGTCTTCTGCAAGTTCCATGAGGGAACATGTTGTTCATTTTTTGGATAGTGCATCGGCCACAATATTCTTCTTCCCTTTTATGTATTCAGTATCAAAATCATAAGCTTGGACCTTACCCACTTCTATTGTCTTTTGTTTAGGTCTTTTTGTTCCAAAAAATGACACAAGTTGTTGTTGTCTGTCTTTGCTACAAACCTATTTCTCACCAAGTATTGCCTGAACTTCGCCAAGGTATGCATAATAGACAGCATTTCCTTGTCATATATGGAATAAAGTCTCTCTGAGACTTGGAGTTTTTGACTTTCAAATGCAATTGGATGGCCCTTCTGCATTAACACTACTCATATTCCTTCTCGTGATGCATCACATTCTAATACAAAGGGTTGACCGGAGTCAGGAAGTGCCAACACGAGACATGAGCCCATTACTTCCTTGAACTTATTGAATGTCTTGTCTAATTCCTTCATTCACCTAAATGCTCCTTTCATTGTCAAATCTATTAATGGTGCGCTTAGTTGAGAGTAGTTGTTGACGAATCGTCGGTAATAGCTGCAAATTTTGAAAAACCCTCATAACTCGGTCAAATTCTTGGGTGTAGGTCAGTCCAATATTGCTTGAATCTTCTCTTGATGTGCCTGCACTCCTTTCGCACTAATTATATGTCCCAAATAAAGAATCTTTATCATTCCAAATTCCCATTTTGATGCCTTGACATAGAGTGGTTATTTCTTTATGCTCAAAATTTCGTCCAAATGTCCCAAGTGAGCTTCCCATGTCTTGTTGTGTATGAGAAGGTCGTTAAAAAAAAACTAGTAAGAATTTCCTTAATTGCTTGTTGAAGATGTTCATGCAAGAATGGAATGTGGTGGAAGCATTGGTTAGCCCAAATGGCGTGATCAAAAACTCAAACTGTCCATAGTGGCATCGGAACGTTGTTTTCGGCACATCTCATTAAGGGAATTTTGAGGTCTCAAATAGGCCTCCTAAGAAAAATGTACAGCCAAAATAAACTTTATAAGAACCAATAGGATTCAAGATGATGATATCAACCATAGGGGTGATTCACCATTTTTGGAGTCAAAAAGTTAAAAAGTTAAAAAATAATAAAATAATAAAACTACTTTTTCAACTCGTATTTTCCAATGTGGAAAAATTCGAAGTCGGGATTGATTCGGCACGGGTCCAAAAATTGAAAAACTCCTTAAAGTCGGGAGTTTTCTCAAAAAATCTGCAAAATTAAAAAAACACAAAAATATTCATTTTTTAATTTTTTTTAACATCTAGAGTATCCACAACATCAAATAAATGCATTTCCACATAGACATGTAAAGAAAGCTAACATATAATATGTATATGAAGTCTAGTGCTACATCACATATCAAAATAGTGAATCAACTCCTAAATCTGGAGTCTTGTCTGAGTCTCAACTCTCAAGATAGAAGACTTTTTGGGTCAACTCTCGATAAAATCAGGCATATAACGAATAAATCGCAATTTTTTCATTTCTGAAAAAGTCTGCAAAAAATCAGAGGATTAAATGGTTTTGTTGAAAAAATCGCAATTTTAGGATTTAATCCCAATTTTTTGCCGACTTTTTCCACACTGGTTTCCATTTTCAACTTATCTCCCTAATGTTTTACTCGAATTTCGAGAGGGAATACTCGTTGGATGCAAAATTTAATTCCTCATCCAAGGAGTACCTATGTTGCATACTTTTGATGGATCCAGCTACATGAAAAATGATACATAAATGAAAAAACGTGATTGCAATCACGTTTTTCATGTATTTCTCATTTTTGTGCAGTATGGTCCATCGAAAGTATGCAACATGGGTACTCCTTGGATGAGAACTCAAATTTTACATCCAACAAGTGTTTTCGCTCGAAATTTGAGTAAACTCATAGGGAGATAAGTTGAAAATACGAGTTGAAAAAAATAGCTTTTCTTTTTTCCCTCTAAAATTTGATGATGTAATCTAATCTTATTTTATGATTTCCACTATTATTTTATAATTTCCTCAGAAGACCCATTTTAGACATCAAAATTCCCTTAATGTGCTCCTGAACCAAAATTTGATGATATATTGATTGTAGGTCAATTTTGCAAAAATTATACTGCTCCATGTAATTCATCAATCCTAGGAATAAGGTTCTTGATGAGTGCCTGATAGTCAATACACATCCTCCATGTTCACTCTTCCTTTTTAACCAAAACCACCGATGAGGCGAACGGACTTGAGTTGGGTTTGATGTGGCCCATAGCTAGCAATTCTTGGATTGCCTTTTCTATCTCGTCCTTAAATATATTTGGGTGTCGATATGGTGTTGTGATTACAAGCTTGACCCCTTCTTCCAACTCTATAGTATGTTCAAATCCTCTTTTACAAGGCAATCCCAAATACCTGGCCTTGCTTGTCCAATACTTGTTGAATGTCTGCTTTGTACTGAAAGTTGCTACTGTTGGGTGTCTTTTGGCTTATAATCATGCATTTTGCAGCATATGCTACATCTCCATGCCTAAATATAGCCTTTGTTCTCCTCACGCAAACGACTTGTGGGCTACCATTTGCCCTGCCTCTCAATACTACTTTACTGCCAATCGACGCATTGAATTCCATCTCCATTACCTGGTAGTCCATTGTGAATTTTCCCAACAAGTATCACTATTGTACTCCCAACACTACATTAATATCTGCAAGAACTATTACATAAATATCACTAGTGAAGGTGTAATTACCAAGTGTTATGCTCAAACCTAGAATTACTCGTGTGTAGTCCAAGTTGTACTTATTCGCTACTATCACATAAAGGCCTTTGAACTCTTCTGTGGGAAGTCCTCTCTTTACCACTAATGTTGCATCAATGAAGTTGTGTAGCTCCTCCATCAACCAAAGTTGTGATGTGTTTTCCCTTGATAACTCCCCTATCCTAAAAGTGTAATACCTGGGGGGGTTACTGATAGAGACGCAATCTTAACTTGTGGTCGAGGTTTTTTCTCTTCGTGGGGCTTTTCCTCTTCTTTAGCTTCCTCAAGGGCTTGTTCTTTCTTTGGGTTGTGTTACCATTCAAACTAGCAAGGGACCCAAGGGGGATACGTAAAGGGCAAATGTTAGGCCAAGGGCAACAAATGGAGACTTAGACCACTGTCACCTCAACTAAGGCTCCCTTCTATTTACGAACTTTCACCGATGGGAGGAGAATTGATATGTATGGAGTCACTAATGAATGATACGTCAATGGATATGAGTGACCCACACCCTTTCCCAGAAAGTTTGAAGGATAGACCTTGCTTGCTTTCTAAGCAAGGTACTATGTGTTTCTAGCGAAAGGAAGAGAGGATTTTGAGGCCTAGGTTTATGGGAATAGGCTCGTGAAGGAGTTCCCCAACCCCTAAAATCCTTGTTAGAATTGGTATCCCGAATGGTTCGTGAAGAATAGTCTTTTTAAGGAACGGGACCACACAAAACCAAGTGGACCCGGTCTAGGATATGAGGAAGGTATGAAGCAACCAATGATATTCTTACCCTAGACAAGGTGGGGAAAAGGATCAAGAGAATAATTTCACTTGAAGATGTTGTCTTGACCCTATGAGGTACTAGCCTTGGGCATGGCAGGGCAAGTTTTGATCCTAAAGGTAGGGCTTGACTTTTCTTCAAACTCCACTGTTGAAATGGCTTCAAAATTGGAGGAGGGCAAGAGGTGTTACACAGTAATTTGTCACCATTGGTCACCGTCCCTGTTACCCCTGTTTTCGTACATTGGAGGATACATTCCGAGACCTGTGAGCAGTGACATAGCCTAAAAACACTTGCATTAT
>APFE030498540.1:0-10057 GCA_000404065.3 Pinus taeda | reverse complement strand
CTTGAATAAGTAGTATCAATTTTGGAGATCATATCAGTTGAGGACTCTCTTACCTATAGAATAACCATAGTTGGCTTTTCTTCAGAATTTTATTTTCAATATATATTTGTTTCTTTCATTCACTCATTTGATAATTTATGATAATATATTCTTTGGGTATTTGAGGGGGTGGGGTGGAACATGTTCATCATCAATGCCATTATTATTAAATTCACTAACATTTCTCTCAACTCGTGTAGAAGTTTCTTAGTTCTTCTTTCTTTGTCGTTTTATTCTATTTTCCTATTTTTATCATTATTTTAGGGTTTTACTGTTAACTGCTAAATAAATAGACGAGTGATGCTTACATTGCATTTTTTATTCTTGAAATTATCCTTTTTTTATCAATACTTTTGTCAAAAATTGAATTTATTGATTCAATATTGAGTTAGTCTCCTTTCCATCCCATTCCACTACTAAATACTGGAAATCAAGCTTGCTAAGCTCCATATCTTCTCCCTTCTCTATGTTTATTAGGTATCTAATGTCTTAATCCATTTGTGTCTTTGTTGTCCCCATTATTATTGTTTCTTCACTTCATTGATTATATCATTCTTTCCCATGTTTCTTATAACTGGTGGGATTACTCCTTAGTATTATTGGTAACCTTGTTTAAGGTTTCCACCATGTTCTTGGATAAAATTTCATATCAATTACATGATATTTTCTAATGAAATCAACATCCAACGAAGGTTTTCTATCTGATTTTTTCTTTCTTACCACATTTTCAAAACTCCTAGGTTCTTTCTCCATTTAAGGTTTAGGGATAGAGGAAAATTTATTAAGAGGAAAACCCCTAAATAGGTTACCTTTCTAGTGATATTTTTGTTGATGTCACTTGTTGTGATGGCAGTCCTACTAGCAATAGCCATTCGAATGAGCCTGAATTAATAACATGTATTGATACCAAAAATACTTGCTCATTTTCCCATGTCTTGAAATGTGTACTAGTTGTTTCGAAAATACAAGGATGCAGGTTTGGAGAATAGTTTCGTCTAAGGAATACATACTCTTAACTATGAATTTTCTTTCTAGTCTCCTAGGATAAACTCTTAGTTGTTCAATATTGTATAAAAAAAATTAAAAAATAAGAAAATATATCTAAAATTACTACAACAAAAAAACAACAAGGCAAAACAAGAAGAAAAAAACAATGCAAATTATTTCTATACTTAAAACCATACAAAGTAAAGTATGCATGTTATTTTGAGAAGAAAACTCTACACTAAACACACAAATCCAATAACCAAAATATGATAAATTATCTCACTCCCAATATGATTAACAAAAACAGGTAAACACAAGAGTAATTCACTATAAAATGTATTTCCAAATATTTAAAACCTTTAGTACTAAAGTATGTTTAAAATATTTAAAATGTATTTAAATTATCAATGTTAAAAAAAATAGTACATTTTGAATAGAAATTTACATACTAGCACAATTATATAAATTAAATGGCTAGTAAATGTTAATAATTATCAATCCACAATAAAGATCAACACATTTACTTCATCATACATCTCACGTTGCTAACATTTCAAATTTTATGAAATTAACATTATTATTATTATTATCATTATTATTATAACCTAAACATATATTCATTTCAAAAAGCATGGAAGAAGATTTTTATCCATGAAGATTTAGATCCACTTTATTATGGAGTTCCTTAATCTATAAATAGGGTATGTTACAATACCATACCATGGGCCAGAGCCATGGCTTTTCAATAATGGTAAAACTAACAAAGGTTTCTTGCATAGAAAAAGGAGAATGATGGAATAGGAGGGAGTCAAAGTCTTTTTACAGCGATAGGTGTAATTGTCATGGAATTGGATGGAACGCACATGATTAGACAGTGGTATACATCAAATCATTGTCTTCCTTTTGAATCCCCACCTTTCAACAATGAATTCATCTGATTTCGAACTATTATCCAACAACTCCTTCCACAGATGTGTTCTTAAGCCAAAGTGCCAACTATTCCAGCAAGAGGAAGAAGGAAATGCTAACTATTTCAACCATTGTATGGTTGTCCCGAAGTGCAATTACATGGTCAAGCTTGACCAAGGAGTTGAGAAAATCCACGCCCAAAAGTATAATGGAGTTGGATTTGGTCCACACCAAGAGACTTCACCATCCATTCTCCAAATGGAACTGATTTATCTACTGCATCTGCTACCTATCAACACTCACCAACGATACTTTAGGTCGATGTGCTAGTTATAATTGCAATCAAAATATAATAAATATAGCATATCCTAAACATTCCTTCACACTAATTCTTGTGTTGATGTACATTTAGTGTTTATTAAGGGATCGTAAAAAGCTTGAGCGAAATCGTGATCAAAATTTTGAAGCATAGGTATGGAAGAATGCATGTGACTTTTTTGTATTTACTTCTTCACGAATTCATTCCATCACAGTGTTGAGAGATATTTGAAATGCAATCATCGCATCCAGTCATCGCATCGAGTGTCATGTTTACTGTTTTTCGTTTATGGAAATAACAATATTGTAGATGTAATTCTTTTCATGTTTTCTATTTGTATGTTTTGGTTGGATATTTACATTAACTCTTTCGAAATAGTGTATGAAAGCAATTATTTTATCATTATCTAAAACTTGGTTAAAAAATAATCTATATTTAAAGACCATATTAGGAATTGTGGGTGTAACAAATTTTATTGAAGTAGATAATGTCACATCATTTTGAGTATCATTCACTTTGGGCATTGTCTTTCTTTCTAGAATATTTTAAAACCACTCGAGAATATTTTCCTTTACTTCAACTGGTTTATAAAGTAGGATAATAACATATTTTTATCAGTGCAATAAGTTTACAAAATTTATATAATTATGAAAGAAATGTCCATTACAATGAATATCGTTATTTATGCATCCCAATTAAATACACCGAGACTGTCTAAGCATTTGTAATAACATTTTCAAATAAAGTAAACAAAACAAATACATTCAACAGTTCCCTTCACAACATCTGTTTCCGAAATTACTTTATTATACATCTACCAAGAGATTATGCTTTCAAACACCTTTTCCACTAATATGTTTGACATAAATGGGCTTCATTTCCATTGTTTATGGACCCAATCTAACTAGGAATATATGCTTTTCTTTTTCACAATATTCAACCCATCCCTTATATTATAGGACATGGTTACCCATTTGTGGAACAACATTTATGGTTGAATCCTTGGATGAAAATAGGGGAGGTTGATATAGATATCGGCATCTAAGATTTAGAAACCATAAATGCTTACAGAGAGTAGGAGAGAGAGAATACAAATATGCTCTGAAACAATTCTTATAAAAACTTTAAATAGAAAATGCACACAGTGAATACATAACAATATATGAAAATAAAATAATTCTTTATTAAATGGAGAAATCATTTATCCTACATTTTGAAGGACACGTTTTTCCTTTTACAAGGTGACACCCATTATTTATGGTATTCTAGGTGCCTTCTTGAGTTACAATACCATGGGTAAATACCATGTGTGGATATTACTTTCCATTAGGATCAAGATTTTTCCCTTAGGAAGAAATGGTTCCCATTGTGTCAAGCTCCCTTGTGAGAAGCTTTTGTTTAATATGAGCCAATGAATATAAGGGTTTTGCGTGGTTGACCCATAATCATGGTGAGCAGAGGTCAAAGGATATAGTATCCTATAATGCTTATGGGCTAACTTTGATATTGATAGTGTCTAGCCTAGAAAATGAACATCAATGGAAAGGGTGTTTTGTAGTTGATCCATAAACATGGGTTTGTAGGTGACCCACAACTATGATAAATGAACGTCAAGAGATATTGATACCCCATGACACTTGTGGGCCAAATCTAATACAAATAGTGTATGGATAGGCCCTAGATGGTAAAATCTCCATTGACATGGGTCTATGATGGAAGTTTACCCTAGAAGTTTATAATTTCAAATGTCTTCATCTTGTTGTGTATGATGTCAAAAGTTTTCACCCAACTAGTGCCAGTGACAAAATCCTTTTATTGGAGGGGGTCAAGAATGATAATCTTCCATTAGAATGGGCTACAAAAAAAAATATTCCATTGATAAGGGCCAATATCATAAGTATTCGACTGGAAAAGGATTTTCCAATGGAAAACCTTTGAAATCTTACATAGGTGAGGGGTTTCGAAACATCAAAAATATTCCAATGGAATTGTTAGTGTTGTGCGTAGAGATTTGAAATATTCCACTCATTTTGGATGTGATTTGAAAGTTGACCTAAAATATTCAACATGTATTAGCTACAGTATGAAGAAATAAGAGGCTCTTCACTCTAGGATCTCATGCATAGGTAGTGGGCAACACATCATTGCGAGAATATATATATGAAACAAAGGCTTGGATCATTTTTTGGAACCCTACCACATGACATCCATACCTTTCATTACCCCTATTATGGAGCGAAAACTCACCATGCACTATAGCCATCATTTTTTGTTTTTGAACATGTATTTCTATGAAAAAAATTTAACTTCTTGAAACATGTGGGTGGTGGCTAAAATCTTGGATGGTATGAGATGAAATATAATGAATCCATTCACACCATTTCCTATGATATTCATGGAGACTATGACATCACTCATGTTGATGTAATTGTAACATTAAAAGCTATAAATCCTTGGATTTTATATTCTTGAGAGGTCAAAGAGGGACCCTGTGCTTAGCATAGTTGTCACCCTTTTGCCAGGTATCTTGGCAAGAAAAGAGTCAGTTTGAATGTTGGGGAGAACCATGAGCAATCTAGAGGCTTGATAGGCAGTGAGCCAAGCATAGGCCCTATCCATGGTATCCTCCACATCATTATAATGTTCAACATTTTAGTCTGGGGTGTGGGGAATGATGATAAAATAGAAGACAATCCTAGATTATTTTTGCATCTTCTCCTCCGAAGCATAGGCCACGTATTCATCCTTAATTTATGCATGGTTATAATATCTCGATTCTTGGTTGGTGAGGTAGTATTTCACGGTGGAATCAATAAAGGAAACAACATAATGAGGTTTATTGAGGTCTTTGAGCATGTACCATTGCTTCTTGGAAGAACCATCATTAGGAAATATGTAGGCTTGTAGCTTGGCCATGAGGCCATGGCTCTAGCAGACTAGAACCTAGACTAGTGTTTTGTTCTTACAAAGAAACTTATGCAATCCATTCTTTCCATTATTGAAGGGCACATAAATATTAACATCATTTCCAATCTAGAATTCCTCCACAACATCTCTTGTTTGGGGCATCTCATCATTATGTTACTCCATCTTCGAGCTTCCTACAACCCTTTTAATGATGACCACAACCATAGGGTTTGATCCTTTTCCCCTTACTGATGATTTCTTGAGGGATTCACTAGTCACGATCCCTTTGGACTTTGCTAGTTATTTCACGAAATCCATATGGTGAATGATTTGAGGAAATAAAAGGCCTAACCCTCGCCAAGGAGAAAATGTAATCTTCCATCTAAATAATAGCTAGAATCTCATAACAATGGCTTAGACATACATTTATTATATCAACTTGGCTCTCAGACCACATATCTAGATCATAGGGGCTATGATCTAGGAACAATCAATAATGAAAGAGAGTAGGAGAGAAAGAATATAAATATGCCATGCAACTATTCTTAGAAAAACCTTGAACAAAAAATACACACACTGAATACCTAACAATATATGAAAAGAATATAATTCTTTATTATATGGATAAATCATTTACCCTACAATCTGAAGGAACCATCTGTCATTTTACTAAGTGAGGCTTTTTATTTATAGTATTCTCATTGGATTCTTGAGTTACAATAGCACAGGTTGATACTGTGGACGGATACCATGGGTGGATTCCACTTTCTATTCAAATCATAGGTATGAGATGACCACATGTAGATTTGTGGTTTTTTGAAGTCAGTAATTGAAGCCAAATTTTAGTTGAATTAGAAACATCCAATGAAACTCACACCCAAGACAATAGAAGAGGGGTCCTTCATCACGTAAGCTCTAAATTAGATGAATTTCCTTTTCAGAATATTTAATAATCATAGGGCTAATAAGTTTCTTGGAAGCATGGGCTTGAATCATTGACCAATAAGTTTGAAACTAGATTAGACATGAATCCCAAAAATGATCGATTTAATTTTGAAGCGTTTTATCTAAAAAATCCATATGTTTAGCAAAATTTAGCTAAATAGTGGAAAGAAGCTCCAATGATAAAATGTACCACAACATATAACTTCTAGCAAAATTTAAATCACGCCAGTTATCTGTGACAATGCAATAAAGATGAATTCAAATATATTTTTGAATTGTAGAAGGATTTGATTAAGCAAAATGGAGCATGTTTACTGTAATATCATCCTCAAAGGTAGAACAAGGGAACTTATTTCCAATGTCTTCTTCTTGATATTCATAAATGGGTCACCCTTAACATTCATTCCACCTTGTGGAGTCATACAACGGGGCCCATCATCCCACACCTTTTTTTCTAATTGAAGAAGTACTCAGTTGAAGTATTAAGGGTATGGCACCCTAAAAAAAGACTAGGGGTATGAAACTTCATGGGTATGATAGAATTGCATCTGATCAACAATTTGTAGATGAACTCTTCTTGTGTTGGCACCAATTGTAGGAAAATCTCTTGCCTTCAAATAGGTCCTTGAATACTTTATGGTAGCCTTTGGCACAAGTATAAACCATGGTAAGTTGCAAATAGTCCTCTTCAATTCTTTTATTATTATTCAATTATATCTGGAAAAATCTCGGATATCATAGAATTTCCCTTCAGTCTAAATACGTGGTTTCTCTACATGTTAAGAATTCCCTTTGGTATGCTTCATGGAAATATCTTCATCTTTACCTAGTTTTTTTTTACATAATCACTGTTATCATCGTAAAATGATTGTATGATAAATTAGCGATGTTATAGTTGAGATAACCGGTAATATTTTTGCATTTAAAGCATTGAGAATGTATTAGTTGAAGTAAGCATGAAAAACTATATTAGAGAAATCTTTTGATTATTGCATAAAAATATCTACATTTTGATTAACCATACATTGTTAATTTTTTAAAACCAACCTGCAAAATTGTTAATGTCAAATGTATAGCTAAATTATTAATATAAAAAAAATGATCACAAGTTTGACTATTTTAAAAATTAAATCTATTTTAATTAATTTTACCATATTTTTAATTGGAAAATAATTTCTATTTTTATTTTGATTAATGACTTCTTACTATATATAAAACTAAAGTTTCTAATTTGGATGTTAACGTGAAATAAATGTTAACCTACTTTAACAAATTTGAAATCATTGGCAGGTGCATAAAACGGTTATCATGTGAATTGAAAAAGGCATAGCCGTTGTTGACACTAGAAATAAGTAAATAAGGATTGAACTTACGATTGAGAGAGCTGGCAGAAAAGCTGGCTGGTGCACATCTGCGTGGGAGTTACTGCTTAACCACTTGGCATCGAGAGGGAGAATGATGACCCATACATACCGTGGGTGCCATTGAATGTGAGGGGACTACATACAATCATTGCCATCCTCTAAACTCTCAAGGCATTTCGAAGGGATCCATTGAAATTTCTGTAAATTGTAGGATGCAGAGCAGGATGACATGGAGTGGGAGAATGGTGGTTCATTTTGTCGAGGTGATCGAGCATGGGATGGGAGTTCCAGAGTTATGGGTGCAGAGCCTAATCAGGTGGTCCCCATCATAAATTATGGTATGTCGTCGATAATCTGCAAAACGAAGCGAATTGGCATAGTGCAGGAATCCTCAACCCTTAGACCAGTAGAAGGTGCATGCTAGGGAAATTTGACCCTCCAATATTCTAACCCTCGTTTGAAGAACCAGCGAGAGAACACGTGATGGAATTTCAAAAAAGGAGGTCGTCATGTTCCATTTCTGTAAACACCCTCAGTTCATTAATGGTGTATATAACGATTACCTCTATTCATTCTAAATGTATATAACGATTACCTCTATTACTGAAAGTACGTGTTCTTATGTTCTTTAGTTTTGTTTACTGGTGATACCTTTCGCGTGTAGCAGAGCAGAATGTTGGTACAAAGCAAGACATAAACTGAGTGTAGCTACAGGGCAGAGCATCTTGGGTAGTGGGTTGACTTAGCATTGCACCTCGTTGATTTTTCTTTTTTCATTTCTGCTTTTTCTTTCTTTTGTGATGCTTTAGCAATGTCCATTGTCTTTTTGCTTGTAGTTTTTTCGTCGGTTTTGGGTTTTATTTTTTGGGGATTTTGCTTTTGACTGTTTAGATAATGGTAATTTTTGTTTTTAACTGTTTTGTTTTGGGTCTTTGTTTTTAACTGTTTAGATTTGCTTCTCCATGTAAGATGAGACGATATGTTGGCTTGCTTGATGTACTTCCCATATGTTGTGCAGTGGTTAAAAGAGGTATGTGCTATTTTTTGGAGTTTTTGTTGATTTTTTGGGTGCGTGTTAAAAGAGGTATGCACTATTTCTTTATCGTGGAGTTGCAAGAAAATGAGGACCGAAATCGAGACTACCGCCGAAGAAAGGAAAAAAAGAGGACGCCGGAACCAACGAATTTCAAATCGGAACTACCGCCAGAATCGTGTTGTTGGGGAGGAAGGATTGTTCAACTTGTCGAACCAATGAATTTCCAAATCTGAAGCAAATTCCCTTTCCTGCATCGCGTAGTTCAACATTTTCTAAGCATGGGGTGTTGATAGCATCGACCGTGGTGGTTCTGTCCGTTGGTTTGTACAACAATTATAAATCAAGGTCACGCCATCCCATTTAAAGCCTTCGTTATTGTTACGTTATTGAGTTTCTTTTGTTTGTTTTAAATATTGCGAAGGAGCTCCAAAGGAGACGTTCGACTATGTCATTAACATTTAACTTTGGAAGGTAAATATTGCAGGTTACTTTATATCTACGTATGTTTTATACATGCCTCTACTTTAGTTGCTAAAAAATTATGTTGTATTTTGTAAGACAAAAAGATTACAATAAATAAATGAAATAAATAGTTAATAAATAGAGTAAAACTATTTATTGATTATTTTTAATATAATTATTTTTTTTCTCTCATAATTAATTTATTTGTTTGTTCAATGTAATGTGATTTAATTTAGTTTTAAATAATATTTATTATTACATATTTAAATGCTATTTTGCTTTTTAGGAGAAACAATATTGTTAAGATATTTTATTGTATTGTTTTCAATATAAAATATATGTATTTTGGGCTTTTAAAATTTAAAGGGAGAAAGGTAGAGATAGTGGAGGTATAGGAAAAGAGACTGAGGGAGGAAAAGATGAATAGAGGTAGAGAGTTAGTGAAAGGAAATGGTGAAGTAGAGAGCGGGGGAAGGAGAGAGTGGGAGAGAGGGCGA
This sequence comes from Pinus taeda, assembly GCA_000404065.3. Taxonomy (NCBI): domain Eukaryota; kingdom Viridiplantae; phylum Streptophyta; class Pinopsida; order Pinales; family Pinaceae; genus Pinus; species Pinus taeda. Next base: position 592 of record APFE030498540.1, on the reverse strand, counting down.
GGGTGAGGGAGTGGTAAAGAAGAAAGTGGAGGGAGGAAAGAGAGAGGGATAGAGGGAGGAAGAGTGGGAGTGGGAGTGAGGGTAGGAGAGAGAGGTAGGGAGGGAGAGAGAGGAGGGGAGGACGAGGGAGAGAGGGGGAGGGGAAAAGGAGGAGATGGGAGAGGGAGGGAGAGACATGGGAGAGAGGGAGAGAGAGGGATGGGAAGGGAAGTATGGGGGAGCGAGAGGGAGTGGGAGAGAAAGGGGGGAGAAGGGAGAGAGGGGTGATAGGGGAGGAGAGAGAGAGAGGTGTGGGGACGGGGGAGAGAGGGGGAGGAGAGTGGGGAGAGTGAGAGAGAGAGAGAAAGAGAGAGAGAGAAGGTGGGGGAGAAGGTGTGGGAGAGAGAAGGGGGAGATGGGAGGGCAATGAATTTGAATAGATATGCATGTTATCGTTGATAACTATTTAGTATATTGATAACAAGTTTATCTTTGGTTTGATCATGATTGTATTATGAGAACTATTTCTTTAATGCAATTATACCACTTGCTTTGAATTCACATTATTTGATTTTAAAGGTATGTGTAGCAAGATAACTACTTATCAATAGTT
>APFE030498534.1:145652-180731 GCA_000404065.3 Pinus taeda | reverse complement strand
AAAATTTAAAAACTGTAATCAAGATTCCAAGAAACTTTACCAGATTTTTTCAAAATCTTACAGAAATTTCCATGGGCGAAATTGTGACATCCTTTGGCTACTTGTGACATCCTTTGGCTACTGCTTTTTGGGAATAAATTTGTACTTTGCACACGAGATCTGCTCGAAAATACCGTCTGCACAACCTGTCTGAAAAGGCGACGCGACGGAGTTCGAGAAGTGAAGGGCACCTGCAATGATATATGGGAAGCTGAAGCAACCAGATCAGGTCTATGAACCATGTGAAACAATAGATCAAGGCGGCCCAGAGACCTACTGCACCTGGAACTCATTTTAATCGATGCAATTCTCTGTCACGATTCACGTGTTTCAAATTGATTTTCCCACTATGGATTCACATGAATGGATGGGAGACTCTAAAGTCAAACACTTCAACATCAACATTTCGAGATATTGAAATTCTTAATTGCCACGTCTATGCCTCGAATATTTGAAACCTCCAAGTCCATATGGTTCTCACGTCTCTGCCTCAAATAATTGAAAGCTCCAAGTCCATATGGTTGCCACGTCTCTGCCTCAAATATTTGAAACCTCCAAGTCCATATGGTATGAATAATGATAACGTGTAAGGTTAATTATGCTATTAATATTGGTTTTTTTATGATATTAACTACTTAAAATTAGGGATGAAATTTGATGGTAAAATTGTCTGGTATGAGGTGATTTATGAGATTGTCAAATTGTTTGTTATGAGGTGATTTATGAGATGGTCAAATTGTTTGTTATGAGGTGATTTATGAGATAATTTGTCCTTCCAATACTATTAAAAAAAAAAATCATGTTCGTTAATATTTTTTTCTTAAAACTATTAATATTTTTTTACTTAAAATTATCCAAATTGGCATTAGAGTAATGGACACTTTTCAAATTTGAAAAAGTTTGTCAAGTTTTGAATGTTCAATGTGAAATTGTCTAATTGTAAGATGCTCCTGGGGTGATTTTGCTATTTGTATTTTTCCTTTCGTTTGTTTGTGGAGAATTATTATTTTTTTAAATTGTAAATTAAATATATTAATAATTTTTGCTAATTTTTCTTTTTTGAAAATTAATTATTGTTTAAAAGGTAATTAGTTGTATTAATAAATTTGAAAGAAGGGTTAATTACTTCTTTTAAATTAGTTTTATGATTTTTAACTAATTAATTTTGAGTTATAAATTAGATTGAGATAATAATATTAAAAAATGTATAAATGAGTTTTAAATTTTTAAATTTTATTAATTTTTTTTTTCACATTCATGTTTGTTGGATTTTTATAAACTTTTTATGTTATTTTATTTTATTTTTTTTCAAAATGTTTACATACACACAATTTTATTATATTATGTTAAAAATATTATAATTTTAATGTCCCTTAAAAAATCAAAATTAATTTAATTATGAATTTTATATATTATAATTAAAAAATATCACAATTTAATGCCTTGTTAAAAAATAAAACAAATTCTTACAATTAAGAATTTAAATGAGTTATAATTTTATGTTTTTGGTATAACCATTCTCTGATTTAGATGTTTATTTTTAAGTGTTTTTATAATTATTATATTTGGTTTATAATGCTATGGTTAAAAATAGTTGGAATTTTAATCTTAAAAAAAAAGTGGTTGAAAAATATTATAATTTTAACCTTAAAAAAGGTAATGCTACATCATTACTTTTAGCATTTCGGGGTGTAGCAATGACATTTGATTTTTAGTGTGATACTTTAAAATGTTGAAATTTTGGCCCTAAAAAAATGTGAAGTTGTCTTACCACTTTTCAAATAGAGCATAAAGATTAGCAATAAATGTGACCTCTAAAAAAATCAAAACTCAATAAAGTTCTTGTTAAGTTGGTAACTTTGTTTGGTCTTATTTGGACCTGTGGAACTCCAATTGTTTTTCCCATCTTTTTTTAAGGGTTTTTATAGCCTAGTGATGTTCCTTTATGGATATCATTCATTGTTCATTACAACCACAACCTTCCATTTGGCAACTTGGGCTTCCACCCAAGTGTCTTCCTCAAATTCTATCTATTTGACTTCCTCCTATACTACAGGAAGAATTTCATCCTTTGCAATAACCTTATCCATAATTATGGTCCTTTCTATCTGATAGGACATTGTTTGTAGTTCAAGCTTCTCATCATTCTTTTGAAACCATTTTTCCTCTATGAGGGTTTTCCCTATTTTTGTCCCTCTCTGTTTGTCACAAGGATTGTTTTAGTAGGTTTTTCTTTTATCCCTTCTTCTTTGAATGTCCCAACATTGCCTTTAGTTGCCTAAGAAAGGTAGTCAGGGCCCCCTGGGTTTGGCCACCTTACAACTTGGCTTCTAAGTTTCTCATTTTTATATACAAGCTTTGATTATCTTTTCTTAATTCATATTTTTGCTAAATACTAGTTGAATGCAATGGTAATCGAAAAGAGTTAGCTATAAGTTATCTCTTTTTCTTGTACTTGAGTCTTTTCTTCATAGGATTAACAGTGTCCAGCTCCATGGTATCTGTTGTCGCACATTCACTTTATATATTTTCTTGTTCTCTTGCTAGACCTTGTGTTACAATAGGGTTTGTACTTTCCTCCATATGCTCAGTGAAATCTATGGTCCTAACCGCAATTTCCCATTTTGTTGAAAACATTGTCATTTTCTTCTTGGGGATTATTATGTCAGGCCAACCTCTAGTTCCTTGTTTCCTCATAGACCAAATTCTTCTTGTTTGTGGAAACCTACCAATAATCTCTATGTCACCATCATGAAAATATTTTAAATACTTTCTTGCCTCCTCCATAGCCTGTTGTGTATCTTGTCCAGGTGTTGTAGCAACTCTCTAAGTCCTAATGTCATCATGCTAATGGTGCCTAGAATTCTTGCAACTCAAAAAGAATTAGAGAGAGAGAGAGAGAGAGAGAGAGAGAGTAAATTGGTTTTCATGCAATACTTTTGTAAATGTGCTTAAGGGGTTTTCACAATTGGATCATTATTTTATTTTCTTTTTCATGATAATGGGGATCCTTCTAAATGGAAAATATCAAGATAATTGTCGGTCTAACCATTGTTGATGCTCATCAAGAAGGCCTCATTGTATAATGGATTTTTATAGAATCAAACTCAATGTCCATTAGCCAATACTGGAGTCCTAGCCTTGTCAATGGCTTGTAGATTTACAAACCATTATCATAATAATATCAACCTTGTATGGCCCTAACCATCATGGATGGAATTTGGCTTTGAATTCCTTGAATATGATGTCAAACATCAAGGCCCAGTCTCTAACTGGAAATTATTTATTCTTTGTGAACTTCTTATGCCACTTATCCCTTTATTATTGAATAATAATTGCAGTAATGATAGTTCTGTTATCAGGAATCCCAATGTTCCGAATAAACGTGATAAGAGAGTCGTTAATCTCTCATTTGTAATGCTCACTCCTAAAGAAATTAATATCCTTAGCAAAGGCGTGGGGTTCATGATCTCTCCCAGGAACATTCCATTTGAAAGCATCATCTATAACATTAAGAATGGGACTCAAGGCCTTTCATTAAATGATAAGGAGATATTAAGATAGGAATGTTCTCTGGTTATGTTGAAATCTAAGCGGCCAAAGAGTAATTTAAATAAAGAGGGACATGATGCTCTTAGATATCTTCGTAATAATGATAAGATAGTTGTACTTAAGTCTGATAAAGGAGGGGCAGTTGTTGCATTAAATAAGGAAGATTACATTCATAAAATGAATGAGCATTTAAATTGCGGGAGTTATAGAAGAATCAACTCCAACCCTATTGCTAAGGTTATAAAACAGGTCAAAAAAGCCATCATGTAAACAAACCTTGAAGAAAAAATAAAAAAGAGGTTGATCCCATCATGTGAGGTTATACATAGAATCTATGGATTACCAAAAATTCATAAGGAAGGTGTCCCTCTGAGACCAATAGTCAACACCATTGGTTCCCCTACCTATGAATTGCTAAGTATGTAGCTAAGATCCTGAAGCCTCTAGTTGGTAACACTAACTCTTTTATAAAATAATCAAATGAGTTTGTAAAACTTATTAGGAATGAAAGAGTGAATAAGGATGATATTCTAGTAAGTTTTGACATGGTTTCTTTGTTTACAAAGATTCCTCTAGATGAAGCTATTCATGTTATAAAGATAGCCATTGATCCTGAAATAGCAAAACTTGTTGAAATTTGTTTACGGTCCACCTTTTTCAGCTTTCAAGACCATTATTATGAACAAATATTAGGAATCGCCATGGGTTCCCCACTCTCACCTATTGTTGCCAACTTATACATGGAGTAATTTGAAAGAAAAGCCCTTGACTCATACCCTTTAAAACCAACTTGGTGGAAAAGATTTGTTGATGACACCAACTTAAAATGGACTCATGGCAAGGCTAAACAGGAGAAGTTTTTCAATCATCTTGACTTTATGTCTTCTGAAATCAAGTTTACTATGGAGCTTGAAGAAAACTGTAAAATCCACTTTCTAGATGTCTTGATTAGTAGAAAAGAGGATGGTACTTTGGGACACCAGGTTTATAGGAAGAAAAATCATACTAAAAGTTATCTACATGCCGACTCATACCATCATCCATCCCAAAAATCTGGTGTCTTAAACACTCTAGCTGTTAGGGCTCTCAGAATTTCTGACCCTGATCACCTAAATGAAGAAATTGAACACTTAACCTCTGTCTTCAAAAACCTAGGATACAAAGGGCTTAGTATTAGGAAAGCTATACCCAGGATAAGGTCCTCTTTAAGGGTCCTTCGGAAAATAGGAAAGAAAATTGTGGGAAAGTATACCTTCCATTCATCCAGGGGATTACAGATAAGATTGCAAAATTTTTACAAAAGAATGACATAAACACTCATTTTACAACATGTGGAACAATAAGGCAAATGATGAGGTTAGTCAAGGATAACATAGATCATCAACAACTCAAGGGTGTGTACAAGATTGATTGCTCCATTGGCAAGAGTTATATTGGGGAAACAAGACGATCTCTGAAAATAAGACTTAAAGAGCATGGAGTTGATATTAAGAATGGGAGGTCTCGTACATCAATCCTTGTTGAACACTCATCCAAAACAAAACATCATGTGTGTTTGGAAGACGCTAAGATAATTGCAAGAGAGGATCATTATCAAAAGAAAAATTATGAAATTTCCCAAAACCTCAACAGAGACAATGGGAAAGTGAGATTAGTGGAAATTGGCTACCCCTGATTAGACAGAATAAATCCCTGTAAACCTTTAGAATCTTAGTATCATAAGTTCCCCAAAATTAATAAATTAACCAATTAATTAAAATGAAATTAATTAATAATAACCATAATTAACATTTGATTAAGGAAATATTAAAATTATTAATATATAATTAATTAATTCCTAAGTAAATAATTATTGATTGATTGATTAATCAATTAAATAATTAAATAATATTTTTTATTAAATAACTTAGGATTAATTACCAAAAAAAAAAATAAGAAAGAACATAAATTAATTAAATAATTAAACAATTATGAATTTAAGTTATATAAATAATTTAGATACTTAGGTTAATAATACAAATAAGATTATTAAACAATAAGCTAACCTAGTAATCAAATGGAATAAATAGGATTAATCAACTATTTACATATCTATTAACTAAATACTAAGTCATTAATTAAATAATTAATAATGAAACAAAATTAGTTTATTTAAAATAAATACAATAAAACTAATAAATGAAAAGGAATCAATAACTTACAGGTTGTATTTAATCAATTTGTATTTATTAAGGATTATAATTAATTTATCTATTTTAAACAATATTATTTAAAATCAATAATTAAAAAATAATTAAATAAATAATCAATTAAAATTCAAGCTAAAAATATTATACATAGTTAAAATAAAATATAAAGAATTCATATATGTAAGGGTCGGCTTCTACATAAAAATTTATCAATTTCTAGGTTTATACATACTCTGGTCGGAAGATTCTTCTCTCAAGAAACTATCTTTCATATTCTATCAATTTTGGTCCTGATGATGCACCCCCTTTGGGGTTCGAAACGTCAACAGAATGAACATGATACTGTGGATAATCTGGATCTTGCTACTCCAAATGCATATATTATCTATAATAGCTTGATGAAGTTCATCCAAATCATTGAACTATTGGAATCTTTGCGGTTGTGATTCTAATAAGTCTACGCCTAATTGCAACCTAGTTAGCAAAGTCTTCACCTATATTTCTATCAATATGATCGATTGTTTATAATATACAAACTCTTATGGGGTGCACCCTATGGTGTTTTGCCACATGGTCCTATAAACTGATATTTTGTCATGTATATTCCACTAGACAGTTCATCACAACAAATCTGATAATATTATACTAAAAATATGAAAATTTATAATATTACAATTATATTTGATTTCTATATATGTAGATATAATGTTAATAGTGCACACATTTAAATGAAAATTATGCATAAAATAGAGAATGACAAAATAAAATATCTCACACACACCAAACACAAGATATGATATGGGAAACCCTTTTGGGAGAAAACCCAGATGGAAGGTGAGGTCACTTTGCTCCCTTTCTCAATTTGGAAATATGGCTGAAAGTACAAAGAAGTATGGCATGTTGTTTTTGGGCTGCTACAATGGACAAATCATCTACGTGTGCTCTACCTCTTATCCCTCTTGCCTATTTTTTCTTATCTATGGAACAAATGCACTTGAAAGAATGGAATGCCTCTTCCTCCTAGTGGCTTGGCTATAACACAACCTGATAGCCTAGTAGTGGTTAATTTTGACTACCTCAACTCTTAGCAAGAGTTACAATATAGACTCTTCTAGAGTCTTTTAAATCATAATCACATGGCTAGCCCATTTTCCATGAATAATGGGGACTGATGTGACATCCTCCAAAATTATGGGTGTGAAAATAGGAAGGTCAACTTCTGAGTGACAAAAATTTCTCATGTGGACTCTAATTAACACACTTCTCGTGCGATTGGAAAGATCTCTGTGTGTAGAATAGCATGAGAAGGTGTGGCACTGAAGTCACAAAGTTTTACCCCCAAAAAATGTCATTTGATGCCTCAATACAATCCTGAAATGTTTGACATCTTGTTTTTCCAAATTGGGTCCCTCCAGTAAAAACAGTCCCATGAGATGATTCCTCCACTTTTCCCCCTTTGAATGCATCGAGATGGATGGAAAAAAAATTAGTGATCCAATTTGAATCATACCTCCCCATTTTGGGAGAATTTTGGTCCCCAAATGCTTCTATTGAATGAGGTGAGGAATTTTTTCCTCCACCTTTTCTTTGATGTACCATTTAGCTTTTCCTAGAAGTTGTCCTTTCAACCGAATCTACCAAAGGTCATGCTACCCTTGCCTAGTAGTTTTGGACCTCTTCGAAAAAATTGTATCTTTTGTCAACTTTTCTTAAGCATCTGGTGCCAAATCCTTTACAGAAGGTAGGAGCTTTATCTCTTCTTGATCTAGCATGGAAGGCTCATAGAGTTTCAAATTATCTACAATTAAAATTGAGTAAAAGTGCATATATGGTGGTAAACTGAGTCGATAGGAATTATTACCCACCTTTTACAGTATCTCAAAGGGACCATACCTCATAGCCTTGATTTTCTTACTAGGCCCCTAGAACCTCTCCTTGTTCAACTCTAGCCATACTTTATCGCCCACCTTAAATGATTTCTTTGTTCTATGTTGATCATGCCTGACCTTATACTTCTCATGCGACTTATGGGATGTCTATTGTACCTCTAAATGGATCTTCCTGATCTTATCTATAAATTTTCCAACCCTCAAGGTGTCTCCTATAATATTTTCCCTTTGTACACTTCGCTTCCCATATGCAGTGTCCAAAGGTGAATGTGGAAAATATCCAAAAACATGTTTCAAATGGGCACTTTCTTGTATAAATGTGGACTTACCTATTGTAAAATTATTGTATATACGATATTTTCATCCTAGGTCTTCGGATTCTTTTGGTTGTATCCCCTTAGAAGTTGTACCAAAGTCATGTTAACTACTTCAGTTTGTCCATTTCATTGTGGATGGAATGTTATAGACCTCTTCAACTTCATGTCCATATTCTGCCACAATGTTGTCTAGAATGAACTAAGAGATATTGTATCATTGTTTGAAATGATGCTCCTTGGTATCCCAAAGTGCACCCAAACTTGTCCAAAGAACAAGATTGTTGTTTCTTGCCCCTTGATGGTTCTTTTATAGGGCATCAGAACACACATCTCGTTGAACTTGTCAACTACCATGAGCATGTAGTCATTTCCCTTCCTATTTGTTAGTAAGCCTCCCACAAAGTCCATGGAAATTATTTCCCAATGACGAGTGGGTATAGGTAATGGATGATATAGATCGTGTTTCCTATTTCTAGGCTTTCCGATACAACAAAGCATGCATCCTCTTATGAACCTAGGTACTTGCTCTTGCATCTTGGGCAAATACATATACCTCTACAAGTTTTCCATGGTATTCCATAGACCAAAGTTCCCTGTAACCTTAGAGGTGTGAGCCTCTTGAATCAGCTGAAATTGCTCACCTTTAAGAACACATAGTTTATCCAACCTATAGAATAACCCATCCTAGAGATGGTAGTCAATGGTTTTTTCATCATCATGCAACTTCTGATACACCTCCTTGAAGTACTCATCCTCTGAATATGATTCTCTACATGCATCATGGGTGAATCTCTCCATATGCATAAGAGTCCCCAAAGTTGTGATCTTTGATGTGGGTGGCCTTGAAAGCGCATCATCCAACTTGTTTATGTTTCCCTTCTTGTACTTGATCACCAAATGAAACTATTGTAGAAACCCCATCCACTTATAATGTCTAGTCTATTGTAGCTTACTTTGGGCCTGCCAATACTATAGGTGTAGGTGATCAGTGTGAATTACTGTCTCCTTTCCCATCAGATAGTGCTTCCAATTCTTCACAGTTTGCACCAGGACATAGAGCTCCTTGACATAGGTAGGGTAGTTAAGAACTAACCCATGAAATACTTTAGAATGGTAGCATACAAGCCTTCCTCCCTGCCTCAATACTGCTCCCATAACATACCCACTTGCATTTGTCTCCACCATAACATACCCACTTGCATTTGTCTCCACTTCAAAGGGATTTTGTAGGTTTGGGAATGCTATGACTAGTGCTTGACTGGTTTTCTTTTTTAGCTCCTCAAAAGCCCTCTGTTGACCCTTTCCCCACTATAAACTCTTTCCACTTGTTTTTATCGCATGGATCGGTGTTGCTACCACTGGTAATGAGGCTATGAATTTCCCTAGGTACTATGTTTCCCCAAAGAACCTCTTGACCTCAAAGACATTAGTAGGTACCAACCATTACATGATGGCCTCTATCTTGGTAGAATCTATCTTTAGCTCTCCTCCACCTATCACATACCCCAGATACACCAAATATTCTCGTGCAAACTCGCACTTATTGATATTTTATAGAAATTGGTTCTTCTTTAATTTTTCCAGCACCTACGTCAAATGTGAGATGTGCTCCTCTCATGTAGCATTGTATATCACTATATCATCCAAATAGACAATAACAAATGAATCTATAAAAGTCTGAAGTGCATCATTCATTAATCTCATAAACATAGTTGGTGCATTTTATAGGCCAAATGGCATGAATAACCACTCATACAAACCTTTCTTATATTTTAAGGAAGTCTTCCATGTATTTTATTCTTTGACCAAAACCTAGTGATATCCAGACTTTAAGTCTAGCTTGGTGAAGTACGTTGCTTGTTGCAACTGATCCAACAAATCATCTATCATGGGAACAAGGTATCTGTTCTTGAGCATGATTTTGTTCAATGCCCTATAATCTATACACATCCACCAAGTCCCATCCTTCTTTGGCATAATGATGATAGGTGACCCACATGGTGATGTACTTGGTTGAATGACACCCAGTTCCAGTAGCTCCTGCATTATTTCTTAACCTTACTTGCTTTTATAATAGACTTCCTTTACAACCGAATGTTTGGAAATGGGGCATCCGACAATAACTGGATCTCATGCTCTACTTCCCTCTTAGGTGGTAACCCTGGCTCTCGAAACAAATCTTTGTATTCCTGCAACAACTCCTCCAATTGTTTTTTTATGTTTCTTAGTATAACCCTCTAGGGATTCCTTTCCTCTCACTAACTCTTCTACACACTGAATTTCTCTTAAAAACAATAAAACATACTTTTGGCTAGAATTGATCAACTTTTTGGTTTGGTTGGAACTTACTAGCAAAAATTTTGACTTTCCTTTGTGTGCGTTGATGATCAATGATTTTCCATCCTTGACGAGTCAGTACTGGTTGGCTCTCTACATGAATATTTCATGTCGCACATACATGTAGGGACTCCCAAGATGAATCCACATACATCATGGGGAACCATATCTAGTTCTACTTCGTCAATAAAATCAGCACTAATAACAAATCTAATTTTGCACTATTTTGTTACCTTCAACTTCGCATCCTTGTTTACCCATCCTAGTGGATATAGGTTTGGATGATCATGAAATTCTAGCCCCAACTTATTGACCAACTTTGCTACAATGAGATTCGCCTACAATCCCGAGTCAAACAAAGCATCAATCTTGGTCTTCTTGACTTGTATCTTTATATGGAAACGTTTGGTCATTTCTTTATCTACCTGTTGCTAAAGGCTACTCAAATTCACTTCCTTCTGGACTAATGTACATACAATATTCTCATCCACATCTGAGCTTCTTTCATCTTGGTTGCTCAAATTAGTGGCCATGTGACTTGTTGTTTGAGCCAGGAAAACCTCACCTTTACAAGATCACGACGATCATTCACATATTCATCAGCCATGATTAGGGTTTTACAATTTTCAACCCCACTAATATAGATCCCCTGCAAATATCCACAAAATACCCAAATAAACTTGCACTGATATCAATATGATCTGCAAAATGTTGTTGATATTCCACTAGACAGTTCATTACAACAAAATCGATAATATTATATTAAAAATATGAAAATTTACATTATTATTGTTTTATTAGATTTATCAATCTATAGATCTATTGTTAATAATACATGCATGTGAATGAAAATTATGTGGAAAATAGAGAACGAAAAAATAAAATCTCTCACACACATAAGACACAAGATTTGCTCTGGGAAACCCTTTCGGGAGAAAACTCAGCTGGAAGGTGAGGTTTCTCCGCTCTCTTTCTCTATCTAGAAATATATCTGCAAATACAAATAAGTATGGTCTGTGGCCCATGGGATGCTACAGTGCACAAATCCTATCTATGTTCTTTACCTCTTATCCATCTTGGCCATTTTTTCTTAGCTATGGAACAAATGCACTTGAAAGAATGGAATTTCTCTTCCTCCTAGTGGTACAGTTATAACACAACCTCATAGCCTACTAGTGGTTAAGTTTAACTACCTTAACTCTTAACAAATTTTATAATATAGAATCATATAGAGTCTTTTAAATCATAATCACATGACTAGCCCCTTTTCCATGAATGATGGGGGTTGATGCGACATCCTCCCAAATTATGGGTGTGAAAATAGGAAGGTCAACTTCTAAGTGGCATAATATTTTCACATACAGACTCTGACTGGCGTGCATCTTATGTTGTTGGAAAGATCTATGTGTGTAGAATAGCACAAAAAGGTGTGGTACCAAAGAGGCAAATTTTTACCCCCAAAAAATGTCATGTGATGCCTCAAAACACTCCTAGAAGGTTTAAGAACTCGTTTTGTGAAATTGGATCTTGCTAGTAAAAATAATCCCATGAGTTGATTCCTCCAATTTTTCCAATTTGAATGCATCAATATGGATGATAAGTAATATGATCCAATCTAGATCACACCTCCCCATTTTTGGAGGATTTTTTTCCCCAAACACTTCTACTAAATGGGGTGAGGAATTGTTTCCTCCAACTTCTCTCTGAGGAATTTTTTCCTCCACCTTCTCTCTAGTGTACCATTTAGCTTTTCCTGGAAGTTTTCATTTCAACCCAGTTTTCCAAAGGTCATGATGCCCCTGTAGTGTAGTTCTAAACCTCTTCTATAAAACTGTATCTTTTGTCAACTCTGTCTGGGCATCTGGTGCCAAATCCTTCACAAAAGGTAGGGCTTGTTCCTCTTTCTGATCTAGCATGGAAGGCTCAAAGATCTTAAAATTATCTTCATTCACAACTGAGTAAATGCATATATATGATGGTAAATTGAGTTGATAAGAATTATCTCCCACATTTTTGAGTATCTCAAAGATACCATACCATGAAAATGTGTCGTGCTAAAGTGACAAACTTCAACCCCCAAAAATGTCATTTGATGCCTCAAAATGCTCCAAGAAGGTTTCAGAACCCATTTTTCCAAATTGGGTCTTGCGAGTAAAAACATTCCTACGAATTCATTCCTCCAATTTTTCCTCTCTTAATGCATCGAAATGGATGAAAAACAATATAATGATCCAATCCATATCACACCTCCCCATTTTGGGAGGCTTTTGGCCCCCAAAATATTCTATTGAATGAGGTGAGGAAATTTTTCCTCCACCTTCTCTCTAGTGTACTATTTATATTTTCATAGAAGTTTTCATTTCAACCCAATCTACCAAAGATCATGTTTCCCCTGTCTTGTAGTTATGGACCTCTTCTGTAAAATTATATATTTTGTCAACTCTGCTTGAGAATCTGGTACCAAATCCTCCACAGAAGGTAGGACTCCTTCCTCTTCCTAATCTAACATCAAAGTCTCATAGAATTTCAAATTATCTACATTCACAACAGAGTAAATATGCATATATGGTGGTAAAATAAGTCGATAGGAATTATCACCCAACTTTTCCATTATCTCAAAGGGATCATACCTTAAAGTGTTGATTTTCTTATCAGGCCCCTGCAACCTCTCCTTGTTCAACTATAGCCATACTTTGTCTCCCACATTAAAGGATTTCTTTGTTCTATGTTATCATGCTTAGCCTTATACTTTTCTTATGACTTCTACAGTGTCTCTTGTACCTTTAGATGGATTTTATTGATCTTCTCTATAAATTTTGTAGCCTCAAGCCATCTCCTATAACATTTTCCCTCACTCCTTTCTATTGATATGCAATTTCCAAAGGTGAAGGAATAAAATATCCGAAACAAGTTTCAAATGGGGACTTTCTTGTAGAAGTGTGGACTAGCCTATTTTAAGAATGTTGTATATATAGTAGATTTTCATCCTAGGTATTCAAATTCTTCTAGTTGTATCCCCTTAGAAGCTACACCAAAGTCTTTGACTAATTCAGTTGTCCATCTATTTTTGGATGGAATGTTGTAGGTCTCTTCAACTTCATGTTCATCTTCTTTGATAGTGTAGTCCAAAATGAACTGAGTAATTTTATATCCTTGTTTGGAATGATGCTCCTTGGTATCCCAAAGTGCACCTAGACCTGTCCAAAGAAAAAGTTGGCTACTTCTTTCTTTTTGATGGTCTTTTTATAGGGCATCGAAACACACATATTGTTGAGCCTATCAACTACCACAAATAGGTAGTCATGTCCCTTCTTGGTTGTTGGTAAACCTCCTACAAATTCCATGGAAATTATTTCCCAAGGAGGAGTGGGTACAGGTAATGGTTGACATAGACCATATTTCTAGTTACTAGGCTCGGTGATATAACAAAGCATGCATCCTATTATGAACCTAACTACCTACCCTTATAACCTTTGCAAGTTGGTCGCAGTCTTCCTTACACCAAAGTGCTTTGTAACCTTTGAGATGTGAGCCTCTTTAATCAACTGCAATCGCTCACCTTTAGGAACACATAGCTTATCCATCATGTAGAGTAACGCATCCTGGAGATGGTATTCAATGATTTTGTCATGATCATGCACATGACTCTGAATATTCAACTATTGATACACCTTCTTTAAGTCTGCATCCTCTAGATATGCCTCTTTGTATGCAACATGGGTGAATGGATCCATGTTCATAAGAGTCCCCAAATATTTGATCTTTGATGTGGGTGGCCTTGAAATCATGTCAGCCAACTTGTTTGTGCTTCCCTTCTTGTACTTAATTATGAAATGAGATTGCTGTAGAAACCCAATTCACTTGTAATACTTTGTCTGTTGCAGCTTACTATGGGCTTGAAAGTACTGTAGTTTTTGGTGATCTATGTGGATTTTTGTCTCCTTCCCATCAAATAGTGCTTCCACTTCTTCACAACTTGCACCAGGGCATAGATCTCCTTGTCGTAGGTAGGGTAGTTAAAAATGACCCCATGAAATACTTTAGAAAGGTAGCATACAGGCCTTCCTCCCTGCATCAAGATCTCTCCCATAGCATACCCACTCGCATATGTCTCCACTTCAAAGGGGTTTTGCAAGTTTGGTAATGCCAAAAATGGTACTTAACTGATTTTTTGCTTTAGCTCCTCGAAATCGCTCTACTGACCCTTTCTGCACTAGAAACTCTTGCCACTTTTTGTTATGGTAGGGAGTAGTTCTACTGCTGCTAAAAATGAGGCTATGAATTTCCTTAGGTATTGTGATACCCCAATGAAACTCCTAAACTCAAAGACATTAGTAGGTGTTGACCATTTCATGATGGCCTCCATCTTGGTAGTATCTATATTTAGCTCTCCTCCACCTATCACATACCCTAGATACACCATAGACTATCGTGCAAACTCACACTTCTTGATATTTTCTAACAACTGGTGCTTCTTTATTGTTTCCAACACCTATGTCAAATGTGAGATGTGATCCTCCCAAGTAGCACTGTATACCAATATATCATCAAAATAGACAATAATGAATGAATCTATAAAAGGGAATAGTACAACATTCATTATTCTCATAAACGTGGTTTGTGCATTACATAGGCCAAATGGCATGACTAACTACTCATACAAACCTTTCCTAGTTTTGATGGAGGTGTTCTATGTATTGTCTTCTTTGACTTGAACCTGGTGATATTCAAAATTTAAGTCTAGTTTGGCGAACTAATCCAATAGATCATCCATCCCGGGCAGGGGGTATCTGTTCTTGAGCTTGATTTTGTTCAACGCCCTCTAATCTATACACATTTGCCAAGTCCCATCCTTCTTTGGCAAAATGATGATGGGTGACCCTAATGGTGATGTACTTGTTCAAATGATACCATGTTCCAATAAATTCTGCAATTGTTTCTTCACCTCACTTGCTTCTATAATAGACTTCCTATACAACCCAATGTTTGGCAATGGGGAGCTCGACAATAATTAGATCTCATCCTCCACTTCCTTTGTAGGTGGTATCCTTGTATGCCTATAACAAATCCTCCAATTTTTGTTTATGTTTATTAGTACACCCCTCCAAGGATACCTTGCCTCTTACTGACTCTTCTATAGACTGGATTTCTCTTAAAAATAATAAAACATACTTCTTGTTGTAACTGATTAATTTCATGTCTTCGTTGGCACTTACTAGTGAAATTTTTGACATACCTTTGTGCACATTGATGATGAACAATTTTCCATCCTTGACGAGTCAATATTGGTTGGCTTTACGTATGAATATTTCATCTTTCATGTACATGTAGGTACTCCCAAACACGAATTGATTCAGAAGGTATGAGGAATGAGACCAAATAAAGCGACAAAATAATAAGAACTAAAAATTTCCCAACAAGTCACCCATCACAATAATATTCTAACCCAAGCATGCTTAATAGTATAATTCTCATGAGCCCTGATACATTAATGTTGGTAAAATTGTTTAAAAAATTAAACTTAATGGATAAAAACAGAATATATCACAATGTAAAAATAGCTAGGAATATGACACATATGTAAGAAAAATATTTCAGAAGAGAACAACATAAATAGAACAAAACTATTTTTATTAAATATGAAATATAGCATAAGACTACATTAGGACAAAAATATTTCTTTACTCCACAATGAAGTCTCATATTTATACTTTTTAGTGGGATCTTTCACCAACTGGATCTATGCCTCTCATTACATTTCAAATACCATCGTTTACAAAATCTAAAAAATACCATGTCAAGGGAACTAGGATTAGAACGTAACCATAGTTCCCTTGACCATATCTACAAAATACCATGCACAGAAAACCATCATGCCCAAAACCATGTGTGAAAACCATGCACAAAACCATAGGTAGGTTCTAAAAATTTCCCAACAAGTCACCCATCACAATAATATTCTATCCCAAGCATGCTTAATAGTATAATTCTCATGAGCCCTGATACATTAATGTTGGTACAATTGTTTAAAAAATTAAACTTAATGGATAAAAAAGGAATATATCACAATGTAAAAATAGCTAGGAATATGACACATATGTAAGAGAAATATTTCAGAAGAGAACAACATAAATAGAACAAAACTATTTTTATTAAATATGAAATATAGCATAAGACTACATTAGGACAAAAATATTTCTTTACTCCACAATGAAGTCTCATATTTATACTTTTTAGTGAGATCTTTCACCAACTGGATCTATGCCTCTCATTACATTTCAAATACCATCGTTTACAAAATCTAAAAAATACCATGTCAAGGGAACTAGGATTAGAGCGTAACCATAGTTCCCTTGACCATATCTACAAAATACCATGCACAGAAAACCATCATGCCCAAAACCATGTGTGAAAACCATGCACAAAACCATAGGTAGGTTCGCTCACCTAATATAGGGTCCAAAACAAAATCCCCGGGGCATTGCCCCGAACCCCATAGAAAGAATATAACACATACCCAATATTCTTCCACTTGTTGTTTTCTTTCCACAAGGGGGCATAGGATAACTTAGTCATTGGTCCAATCCTGCAATGCCCATTTTTTCTCTACACTAAGAAAAATTCTCAGTGCTCACAAACTTTGTCAATGCATCTACAACATTCTTCAAAGTATCCACCTTTACAAGTACCACCTTTTTGTCCTCAACCATATCCCTCACAAAGTGATATCAAACATCAATGTGCTTTGTCTTTGAATGATAAGCAGGGTTCTTTGCCAAGAAATTTTGACTTTGTCTATCACAGTCTATCCTTATAGCTTGATGTACCAACCCCACACTTGAACACAATCTTTGCAACCAAATTGCTTCCTTTCTTGCATGAGCGGCTGCCATGTATTATGCCTTTGTAGTTGAAAGTGTCACTACTGACTATCTCTTGCTCATCCAATTAACTGCACCTCCAAATAGGTTAAATACATACCCACTTGTAGATATTCTTTGATCCAGATCTTCAGCCCAGTATGCATCAATAAATCCATGGATGTCCAAAACTCTATCTAATCCTAGTCTTCCTTGGTAGCACAGACCATAATCATTAGTGCCACGCAAATACTTGAAAACTTGCTTCACTGTTGTCCAATTCTCCTTCCCTGGTTTTGACATAAACCTGCTCAATATTCTCACTGCATGTGCAATGTCTGCTCTAGTACAGGCCATTGCATACATCAAGTTATCGACTGAACTTTCATATGGAACACAGGACATGTCCTTTTCCTCTTCTTGTGCCTTGGGACACTGTTCAGCAGATAACTTTACACCAACAACAATAGGAACCTTCACTAGTTTACTATCCTACATATTAAAAATATGCAATATTTTATTGACATACTTCCTCTAGTTTAACTAGAGCTTCATTTTTTCTTGATCTCATTTAATTTCCATGCCCAAAATATAGTTTGTGGCACCAAGATCTTTCACGTCGAATTTGGAGGAAAATTGGGCCTTCAATTCCTAGATAATTTATTTGTTATTTCCAATCACCAACATGTCATCCACTTACAAGAAAAAATAAATAACACATTCACCAATTAATGTACAATACACATAATGATATGCTTTTCTTCTGGTGTAGCCAAGTCCCCATATATATGTATCAAATTTCTGATACCACATCCTTGGTGACTTTTTAAAACCATACAGAGACTTTTTTAACCTACATACCAATTCTTTCTTACCCTTCAATGCAAAGCCTTCAGGTTGCTTCATGTAGATATCTTTTTCTAGATCCCCGTGAAGAAATGTTGTCTTCAAATCCATTTGTTCTACCTCAAAATAAAAAGTAGAAACAACAAATAAAAGTAATCTAATAGAAGCTACCTTCGCAACAGGAGAAAAAATATCACCAAAATCAATTCCCGACATTGGGAATAACTTTTTCCTACCAATCAAGCTTTGTATTTCTCCACCTTGCCTTATGAATTCATCTTCTTCTTAAGCAACCATTTGTTTCCAATGGGTTTCCTTCCAGTTAGCAACTCCACCAGATCCCAAACCTTATTTTTGTGTGAAGATTCCATTTCATTAACCATGGCCTCTTTCCAAAGTTTTCCATCCTCTAAATCTACTACTTCCTTGATAGTTTTGGGATCATCATTAGTAATAGATAAAGAAAATTTTGAACAAAAAGAAGATGGACTATACCTTTTTTGCTACCTTCTTTCTTAAATTGATCTTCTCACAATTGGAGTTTGTGGCTCTTCATATTTTGATTCCTCTTCTACTGTAGAGTTTGATTCCTCCTCCTTTAGCTCAAAATCTATCTTCTTAGGTTCCTTTGGTAGGACTTTATGTTTAATAAAATCTTTCACATCTCTAAACACTACATTGCAGCTGTACACAACCTTCCTTGTTTTTGAGTTCCAAAGCTTATAACCTTTTAAACCATCCTTATACCCAATAAATATGCACCTTTTAGATTTACTATCCATCTTGGTTCTTTTCTCCTTTTGAACGTGTACACATGCATCATATCCAAATACCCTCAGATGTGAAAGAGAGAGTTTCTTACCAGTCCATACCTCTTGTGGAGTCTTATCCTCCAAAGCTGATGAAGATGATTTCTTGACCAAGTAACATGCAATCTCCACTGCCTTTGCCTAGAATTCATGTCCTAACCCAACACCATATAGCATGCTTCTTGCCTTTTCCGTCAATGTCCTATTCATTCTTTCTACAACTCCATTTTTTTGAGGTGTGTATGGAGTAGTCTTTTGTCGTGCTACACCACACTTCTTACAGAACTCTTCAAATTCCTTCTTGCAAAACTCTTCGCCATTATCTGTCATCAGCACCTTTATCTTCTTCTCTGTCTGGGTTTCTACCAGAGCCTTCAATTCTTTAAACCTATAAAAAACTTCATATTTCTTCCTAAGGAAATATATCCATGTATTCCTTGAGAAGTCATATATAAATGGTACATAGTACACATACTTACCCAGTGATGGAACCGACACAGGTTCAAACACATAACTATGCACAAACTCTAATATTTGTTTCACCCTCTTACCACCAGAGGGGAAACTCACTCAATTATGCTTCCCATATACACAATTTTCACAAAAATCACAATCCAGAGATGAATTAAACATACCTTCTACCATACCATTACCATAAAGTATTTGAAGGCCCTTCTCTCCAATATGTCCAAGCATTTGATGCCATAGCATGGTCTTTTCTCCAAAGACCACTAGATTTTCTGCTCCAACTTCAGGAACCATTGAACTGTTGCACCCATCAATAACAGTGCTACCCTGAAATTTGTACAGAGTTCCAATCCAAAATCCCTACATCAATATCAGTTCTCCCTGAACCATCTTGCATGTATCTTTCTTGAACACTATTTGTACACCTGCATCATCTAGCTTGCTTACAGAAATCAGATTTTTAGCCAATGCAGAACACCCAAAAGTGTTCTAATCCTTCCACCTTGCAACTTCAACTTGACTTTTCCACAACCGATGATTCTAGCCTTCCTATCATCCCCTAAGAAGACATCACCATGATCATATTTATCATACTCGCAAACCCACTCCCTCTGGGGAGTGAAGTAAAAGGATTCACCTGAGTCAATCAACCATGCCTCATGATCTATATGTGTTCTTGAAGAAGAAGCCAAGTACACATCCCCACCTTCATCTGAGGTGGGTTTTGCCTCTACAAAAGGAGCATCATCAAATCCATTTCCTTTCTCAGGAGCTTTCAGTCTACAGTCCTTTTTGAAGTGCCCTTCCTTTTCGCATTTCTAGCACATCTTTACAGGTTTTCCTGGAGATTTAGATCTCCCTCTAGATTTATATCTCCTGCTCGAGGATTTATTTTTTATTATGATTTGGGACCATTCTCGTACTGACAAGGCATCACCATTCTAGACCTCCATATTTCTCTTCTCATCTCCTCCAACAGCAAGGATGAGATTATTTCATCAAACTGCAAGGCAGTCACATTGCTACCTATTGCAACAACCAGATTATCCCACAAATCTGTTAGAGACCACAACAAACTGATGCACTTATCTTCATTTGAAAGTTTATATCAACAAATAACAACTAGATTACCACAGTATTAAATGCGTTCAGATGCTCTGTCACCGAGTCTCCATCCTTCATCCTCAGGTTATACATTCTTTTCCGTAGGAATGATTTATTCACTAGACACTTAGATTGGTAAAAAGTCCCTAACTTATCCCACAAATCCTTCACCGAAGCTTCCCCTAATACATTCAACAATACTAAATCTAGGATACACAACCGTATTGTGCTCTTTGCCTTCTGATCCAAATTTTCCCAATCTTCAGCCAACATTGTTGTTGGTTTATTACCTAGATCTACTGCAATCCACTAATATTTATCCACCTGTAGATCCTCCATATTAAGTTTCCATAACTAAAAATCCTTACCATTAAATTTATTGATCTCTATATTTCCTCTGCTCACCATCTTCATTCACCACAAAAATCAATACCTTCTTCATTCACCACAAGAATTGATACCATAGCATAGGCCCAAGAAAAACCCCTCAGTAGCAAAGGTGTCCCCTGGAAGCCAAAACATATCTGATACCAAATGTAGGTTTCAACCCCATATAGAAATTATGTGCATACAAATTCTAAAAAATAGAAAATGAACAACGGCGAGAGAATAAAGCATAAAACATATATACACAAATATTTTCCCCTAGATCCCAAAATCGGGACTACCAGATTGATTTTTCATTATATTCCTTTCAATGCTACAATACATATATATACATGTTGAAGCATCCATAAACCCCAATCCAATAACCTTGGATTAGAACATAATTGTAGTTCCCATGACAGGATCTACAAAATACCATGGGCGAAAAACCATTATGCCCTAAACCATGTTTGAAAACCACACACAAAACCATAGGTAGGTCCACCCACCTAATATAGGGTCCAAAATTCATTTCCCCAGGGTGCTACCCTGGACCCGTAGAAAGAATATAACACACACCCAAAAACTATTTTTATTGAATGTGAAACAAAGCATAAGACTACATTAGGAAAAAAAAATCTTTTCTCTATAGTGAAGTTCCATATTTATACTTTTTACAGGGATCTTTCATTGAGAGCCATCGCTCTCATTACATTTCAAATACCATGGGTAAATACCATGGTTTACAAAATCCATGGGTGAATACCATGGTTAAATACAATAAATTAAGGTACCATGAGTAAATATAATGAATTACAATACCATGGATAATTACCATGGTTTACAAAATCCATGGGTAAATACCATGGGTGAGTATTATAATTAGGATTCTATAATTGAAAGCATCATGCCATTAGATTCTCACTTTAATATTATGATTTATTTTGAAGGTTTTAAAAAAACATTGATACAAAAATAATTATTAGTTGCGGTAATTATTTTCTACCTGGATCATGACTCCACATACATCAAGGGGATACTTTTTACAGGGATCTTTCATTGAGAGCCATGCCTCTCATTACATTTCAAATACCATGGGTAAATACCATGGTTTGCAAAATCCATGGGTGAATACCATGGTTAAATACAATAAATTAAGGTACCATGAGTAAATATAATGAATTACAATACCATGGATAATTACCATGGTTTACAAAATCCATGGGTAAACACCATGGGTGAGTATTATAATTAGGATGGTATAATTGAAAGCATCATGCCATTAGATTCTCACTTTAATATTATGATTTATTTTGAAGGTTTTAAAAAAACATTGATACAAAAATAATTATTAGTTGCGGTAATTATTTTCTACCTGGAGCATGACTCCACATACATCAAGGGGAACCTAGTTCTACGTCATCATTAAAATCAACACTCATAGCAAATCTAGTTTTGCATTGTTTTGTTACCTTCAACTTTTCATCTTTATTTACTCATCCCAATGGATATGGGTTTGGATGATCACGAAATTCTAGCCCCAACTCCTTAACCAGCTCTGTTGCAATGAGATTCACCTACAATCTCGATTCAAAAAAAGCATCAATCTTAGTCTTCTTGACCAGTACCTTTATATGAAAGAGTTTGGTCATTTCTTTCTCTTCCTCTTGTTGAAGGCTACTCATATTCACTTCCCTTTGCACTAACATGCATATGATCTTATCATCCACGTCCGAGTTTCTTTCAACTTGTTTGCTTGAATCAATGATCATGAGATTCTTCTTCTTAGTATCTTTCTTTTTGTTCTTCAGGTTCATCTCTAGATGCAACTTCCAACACTTCTCCTCTGTATGGTCATCAATATTGTAGTGATTGTAGTGGTTGCTGGGATATTTGCACTGGTGTGTTGTTGCTACTGCCTTTTTATATTTTCCTCCTTTTTGCTTCTTCTTCCCCTCCTTAGAAGCATCATTTTGCTCCTTCTACTTTGATCCACTTGATTGTGCTCTCTTCAATCCTATATTCTCCAGGTATTGTGCCTATACACAAGCCTCATCCACTGATTTGGGCTTGAACAACATCACTTGCTCACATATATGGTAGTGCATACCCCCTAAATACTTGAGAAGTACATATGGACTCTTTGGAGATATACCCAACATTATGGCCATATTTCTGAACTCTATGGTGTACTCCTACACACTTTGGCTTGAATTTTGCCTAAAGTAGTGCCACTAGATCCGATGGTCCTCTACATATCCAATAGCGTAAAAATGTGACTTAATGATGGTTTTGAAGTTCTCTCACTTAGTCACTAGAGGCTCTCCCTCCAACCTCAAGGTATTTGTGTGGCTCTCCCACCAAGTTAGTGCATGGCCCTTTAATTTCAACCACGCAAATGAAATATTTTATCCTTCCTCAATTTGATGGAATTTGAAATAAACTTCCAGTTGTTGCAACCAGTTATTTAGCTTCAGAGCATCAATCTCTCTATGGAATAGCTTGATATTTACTTTTTTTTTCATTTTAAAACAGGATTGTGATTAGTTCATAACACTTGAACTAGGTTGATCTTTTCCAGATTCTTTCTTTAGTTGGTTCTTTGTTTCTTCTTGATCTCTTGACCCCCATTTTGATTTTTCCTCCACATTTTAACCCCCATATTCTCCAAATATCCCAAGCTTATTTCTCATGGCCACTATGAGGAGGTTGAAATTGCGATTTATATCTACGATGTGTTGTTCCAGCTACGAAGACCTCACCTTTGAAGGACCACGAGGGTCATTCACAAATTCATTGACCAGGATTAGGGTTTTCATATTTTTGGCCCTGTCGATCTAGATCCCATGAAAATCTCCAGAAAGTACACAAACAAACATTCTCTTATACAAATATGATCATTAAATTGTCTTGGATATTCGACTAGACAATTCATCACAACAAATATGATAATATTATATTAAAAATATGAAATTTACACTATTACAATTTTATTAGATTCATAGATTTATAGATCTATTATTAATAGTGCATGCATGTGAATGAAAATTATGCAGAAAATAGAGAGTGAAAAAACAAAATCTCACATACACATAAAAGACAAGATATGCTATGAGAAACCTTCTTGGGAGGAAAACCATCTGGAAGGTGAGGTCACTCCACTCTCTTTCTCCGTCTAGAAATATGGTTGCGAATATAAATAATTATAGATTATGGCTCGTGGGATGATACAATGCACAAATTCTCTCTCTTTTCTCGACCTCCTATACCTCTTGGCTATTTTTTCTCAACTATGGAACAAATTCACTCAAAAGAATGGAATGCCTCTTCCTCCTAGTGGCCCAGTTATAAGACAACCTGATAGCCTACTAGTGGTTAAGTTCGACTACCTCAACTCTTAATCAATGTTATAATATAGACTCTTATAGATTATTTTACATGATAATCACGTGGCTATCCCCTTTTCCATGAATAATTGGGGGGTTGACGTGGCATCCTCCTAAATTATGGGTGTGAAAACATGAAGGTCAACTTCTGAGTGGCATAACTTTTGCATACATACTTCAATTGACGCGATTATTGCACCATTGGAAAAATATTTGTTTGTAGAATAGAATGAAAATATGTAGCACTAAATTTTTAGATTGTTTCCACCAAAAAAATTCATTTGATACATCAAAACTCTCGCGGAAGGTTTTAGACCCCGTTTTGCCAAACTGGGTCCAGCTGGTCAAAAGGGTCCCATGAGCTTATTACTCCACTTTTTCCACTCTGAAAGCATCAATATGGATGAAAAACAATAAAATGATCCAATACAGATCATAAAACCACAAGGATTCTATGAACCCATCAACCCAATCCATGATATTAAGCTGAATTGTTTTTGCTATAATGACTTCAAGGATTTTGTTTGTTCCTTCAACCTATTTGTCAACTTGTGGATGGTATTATGTAGTTGTCTTGTACTTTATATGGTAGAGCTCAAAAATTGTTTCGATGTACTTTTTAGGTGAATTGGATGCCTCTATCTATGAAAATCTCTTAATGTACCCGATATCTAATAAAAATTTCTCCATAGAGAAGATCTACCATAGCTTTATGTGTAGTTGTTGGGAATCCCTTTACTTCCATCCATTTCTTAGCATAGCCTATGCAAACCAAGATGTAAGAATTATGTTAATATGAGGGCTTAATAGGCCCTATGAAATCAAGGATTGGCTTCTACCAAGGATCTACCTCTAGTTGTGTTTGTAGAAGCATTTCACATGAATGTATGGGGTATTCCATCCTTTGGTAATTGTAGCACCTTTTTAATACTCTTTGGCATCATGGAAGATAATTGGCCAATAGTACCTGTTAGCCTCCTGCTGCAGCAGGTTACTCATATTTCATGATTGACATTTTTAAAGGCCAAATATGTCATACTTTGCATGTTGCAATGCTCCATATTTTCTTAACAGTCTCCAAGTGAAGAAGGCTACTCAGAGTTCATTTAATTGCCTTCCAAATTTTTAAGAAGTTATCCCGGTATCGCCAAGTTTCAGTTAAAGGGAGGTCCAAACAGCTTAATCTTGGCCTCCCTAGGTTTAAATTTCCTATTTTAGAATATAGAGAATGTAAATCTGTCCAAACAGTTTAATATTGGTAGATTCTTAGATAGGTAGAGAATCAAAGGAGCCCAACAGCTTAATCTGGGCCCTCGGATGAAATAAGGGTAGTCTATAGATAGGAAAG
The DNA here is from genome assembly GCA_000404065.3 of Pinus taeda. NCBI lineage: Eukaryota > Viridiplantae > Streptophyta > Pinopsida > Pinales > Pinaceae > Pinus > Pinus taeda. The sequence continues at coordinate 155,221 of APFE030498534.1, read as the reverse complement.
CATGAAAAGAAAAAATGGAATGATGGGTTTGCAAGTCTAAGTGCACCCAAATCAAAAGAAGAAAAAATGTTAGGTAAGTAGGCTGGGTAGGTAGTTTTGAGGTTGCTGAATCTTAATTGCTGATCAGTTCCGGATTTCCAAGCGTCATCTTTACTCAGGACACAACCAACAGGCAGTTCTATGCGAAAAAGCTCAAAAACAGGTATAACTAACTCCCTTTCTCCATTTTCCCCCCAATCATTAACTAACTTCCCTAAAAGAGGTCAAGATCTGCGTGATACCTCTTAAGTTCCATCATTTTCATATTATTAGCTTGGGTGAAGATCTGCTTTACTCAAAGTTGTTCCATACTCTCTCTGAAAAAGGTTCTATCCCCTTGTAAACAGCCTAAGGTCTCCTGAACTTAGCACTTCCTCACCATCTCCATATTAACCACTGACATTATTATTTAGCTCCCTATATTTTCCCATCCCCCTACTAAAATTATGTAAATCATCCCCTATGTAAATATCCCTCCCCCTGGTTGAAAAATAACCATAAGTACCCCTGGTAATTACTCAGTTTACCTGAAACTTAGCAAGAACCCTCATGCTGCCCCTTCAAACCATCTTCCAAATACAATGGACTCCTTCCAGAGTATAAAATCCCTTTTCAGGTTATTGGACTACTTCCAAAGCCTCAAATGCCTTTCAGACCCACTTACTTACTCCTTCCGACCGCAACAAACCCCTTGCCGACTTCCTTAACACTCTGCAGACCATAGAAAGCCAGATCGCATCGCAAGATCGCAGTATCATCTCCATGCAAGTTATGACCCATCCGTCGCCACCCGACGCAATATCGCGATATCGGCGATCGGCGGTCGCAAGCGCCAAATGTCCAACTGAAACACCTTCCCGTTCCTCGCCGATGTGATATTGCGATCGCATCAGAGAAGTTCATCGCATCACCTTCAATATCAGCACCTCGCCATGTCACTTCTGGACCAGGGACCCACCGCAGGCTGATGTCATCCGCCGTACTGCTGACGTCAGCAGCCAGAAAGCCGAAAATTCGCACAAGAAGAGAAATCACACTTCGGAGCTCTAGAACAAGAAATAGAGGCATCGCTACGGGAAATAGGCCGTTTCTGGGAATCTTTGGGGAATCTTTTGATTCCTTGGCCCGTTGTGCGCCGAAAAAGCCCGAAAATCGCCTGATCGTGCCAAATTGATCCGATTTAAAGACAGTAGAGGACCAATGACAGAGTTTAAAGTGTGTCAGATCAAATCATCATGTAGCAAGCGTGTCAAAGAGTATCAGTAGGCGGCGGAAGCCATCAATGTAGCGGCAAAGAGTATCAGTGAAAATCTTAAGCAGTGGCCCGAAGCAGGAGAACATTTAATACCTTCCAGCAGAGTCAAAGAGAGAGGGCAAAGCCACTCAAAGCCCTCAAATCATAATCATTGCACATTTAACTCACACCAGAGTAGAACTACAGATCCCGAAGCACAATCATCCCAGCAGCACCGCATCAAGCCTCCAAGGGCCACATTGTAGTCTTTTCTGATTCAGCTGCCTCTAGTGCAGCCAAAATGACTTACCTGCATTTAATTCCAGTAACACTTAGATTTTTGAAAAGCTTTTTAGCAGCCCTGTTTAGGTCAATTGTAATGAATGACTTTTGGATATTTTTCTTATATATACCACCCTGAACAATGTAGTGAGGGGTTGGTTGGTAGGTTGGTTAGTTAGTGAGTCGAAGACATTGCTTAATTTTCTTCCCAACATTTTCTCCAAGCAGAGACCCGCACTGTAACTATCATACTTTCTATAATCGAAGATTGCTGAAAGCGTGGATTTAGAAACTGCTTGATGTGTTCAATTGGCCAAGGAGTGATTACGGAATTCCTGTGCTTCTACATGATTCAATAAGTGTTTCTCTCCTCTGTTAATTTTCATGTTTTTACCACCGTTCCGCCTTCTAAATTGCAGGAAAAAAGAATAGCTTAAGATTTGTTTCACTACACCTTAAGTTCAATTTATGCATTTTTCTATGTTTTCATCAGAAATAGCTATGAGCATGTATACTTAAATGATCTTGTTTACGCTGTTTCTTTCACATATGAATGAGAATTTAGGAATTCTTAACTGCTCCTAGATCACCATTCATCCATTTCTCCTATTTTTCAGTATGATGAAATGATTCTCCTTTGCCTTTCATCCCTGATTTCCATCATTCCATCCCTTCGGTAGACTGTTAATTGTATCATGTGTGGATATCTCGCTCCTTAATCCTCTTGTGATCAAGAAGACGCTATAGCAAGCATTAATCCATGACTCCACTCCCAATGGTTTGAAACTTATCACACCTTACCTTGCCTCTTTGCTTGAGATTCCTACCTTCCATCCAAACACAAACAAAAAACCCCTGAGCCAAAAGATAGCCTAAAATCATCAACAAAGTTGAATCATTAAAGAGAGAGCCCTCTCTGATTGCAGGTGGGCTAGAACCTGCAATCCAAAGATTGGTTTGTGGTTACCTCGGTCGTATCCCTATAATGAGCCTAGGGACAACCTGAGTGATAACATAATGGCGACTCTGCTGGGGAACTCCTCAGATAAATTCATTAAACCAGTCTGCAACCCTACAGAGGAAGAAACCGACCTGTGAAGGTCTCGGTCGACCTGTGTTGTTGCGATTTTTAGAAAAATTCCAAAAAAATATATTAGAAGTTGGCTCCTAAGAAGCAAACGCGTAATACACGATCAAATCCTGATCCAAACATCCCACCTGTTGTTGAAAATCTGAATTTAATTCCTAAGATCATTAGAAAACAAAAGAAAAAAGAATACCAAACTGCTGCTAGTCCTGAAACAGTTCATCCAATCGGTGTACCAACCCCTATCAAAGTTTTATTCCGATCAACCCCGAGTTCCCCTGGCTCATCACCCCCTTCTCCAAGTAGCTCCTCTACACCTCTATCTCATATTCCTACTACCACTACTACTCCTTCTACCCCGGTTATTCCTGTGGTCCCCGCTGCTTTAGGTGCTCTGCTTATCCCCGTCATCATGGCTAGATATGTGCCATTACAATTACCTGCTAATCCCGGGGCTATGCCTCAGGACTACCAATCAAAAATCACTTATTTTGATGGCACAACCTCCTGCACCGCCCTACAGCATACAAAGAAAATGCAGGATTATTTCGAGAGTTATGAGATTGATGATGAGAGTGTAAGAATGAAGATTTTTGTCCAAAGTTTGACCGGGGATGTGAGAACCTGGTTTAGGGCGCTTCCACCCAATTCTATAGTAAACCCAGAAGCCTTATACCAGACATTCATTAACAGATGGGAAAAAAAGAAAGACCCCCTGCACATACTGTCCGAGTATGATACTATCAAGAGAGGACCTGGGGAAGCTGTTCTGGATTACTGTGCCAGATTTAACAATGTTTACAATGCAATACCACAAAATTTAAGACCTCCACCTGACCTCGCGTTATACAAATTCCTGAATGGCTTTGATGCCGAGATGGCATATCAATTAAGGGAAAGAACCCCTCAAAGCCTCGCAGAAATGCAAGACGCTGCAGTGAGCGTGGAAGCAAATCTAATCGCTAAAAGAAACAGAACTAGAACTGAGAGAAGAACCACTTTCAAAGAAGAGCTCTTCTCCTTCGATCAGAAGCTAGATGCTGTCATTAGTGGCATGCACAGGTTGGGAGACAGAATAGACAATGTTGAGAGGAAAACTTCATGGGAGGGTCAACAGCCCAATGCCATAAGGAACCCAAACTTCAGAAAAACCCAAAACTCAAACGTAGGTAGGGCCAGTCCGGACCACGATATTAGGCCTCCTTTGCAAGAAAACTATGCGAAGGCATCTACATCCGCTGAGACCACAGACGGGATGCATATGAACCTGATAGATTCAGAAGAAGAACAACAAATATTCCTCGCGGAAGAAGACCGACCATACCTTGATACAAAACAATTCCGCACCAAATCGGGAGAGTCCTTTGACTTTAAACAAGGATATGACACTGCTATATACGAAGTACACAAGCAATACAAATTAAGAACAAGGACTGTTGATGTTCCCCCACCTAGCAAAACAAAATATAGCAAACAACTCAACAAAACTAAAGGGAAGATCACCAACAATCAACCACCTGACAACCCTGTCCCAAACCCTCATCAGGTTACTGTGGAGGATGTAACAGATACACATTCTCCTATTGAGCAGCCTCTGCCCCCCTCCTATCCGAAATAAGATCTGAAGAGCATTCCCGGACATCTTCCCAAAACAGAGATACCACAAACGGTCATACACCGTGATACTGACATTCCAAAGGAGAACATAGAGAGTATGCCTGAAAAAGAGAAATTCACCACTGTCAACGCCAAGAACTCATTGGAAAAACCATTCAGTTTAGAAGTAGAGATTGGAAAACTCAAGATTTCCATTCCCCTCTCAGAACTGGCTAAGCATGATGTATATAGACAACAAATTCAAAAGTCGCTTCAAATGCCAGAAGTAAGGGATGATGTAAACGTTTTAGATGATACCCCTGAACTACTGTTCGGGCCAAAAGTTGATGGAAAAACAACATATGGACCTGTTCCACCTTTCTATGTCAGCCTGCACATACATGACAAAATACTGCATAATTCTATGTTTGACTCAGGGGCCTCACATAACCTTATGCCCAAAGCTGTAATGGAAAAGTTGAATCCCGATGTCACCAGGCCCTACAAAGATCTGTATTCTTTTTATTCAAGTCAGGTCAAATGTTTAGGCTTGATCAAAGACCTTTTTGTCTCTCTAGTCCAATTCCCCAACAAGACAATCTTGATGGACGTAGTAGTTGCCGACATTCCCACAAAGTATGGTATGCTTCTATCCAGATCGTGGGGAGAAAAATTGCAAGGGTCCCTTCAACTCGACCTCTCCTATGCCACTATATTTGTCTTTGGGTGGCCAAAGAGACTATATAGAGAAACATTAATGAAATATGTGGTAAGCAGTGAGGAAAAACCCCAAAATTTTCCAATTTACTCAATCCATTCCGATATGGATTCTTTTATTTTGTTTAATGATAACATCAGCCCTCCAACTGATGATAAGCCATTATCTTTGGAGCGAGGAATGTACATCAATGAGGAATCAGTTGCCTACACCCATGAAATTGTCCCAACAGTCAAGGCAAGCAACAAACAGCAAGAAGAACATCCCGAAACTGAAATTGTAAGTCTGCCCGATCTTCAAACAACTGAAACTCTCAATACAAACCTCAAACAAGAAGTCACATGGTATTTGGAGTTTGATGGTTCAGTTAACAAGTTAGGAGCAGGGGCTGGAGTGTGGATTTACAATACTCATGATAACCACGCACAAGGCCATGCCTACAGACTCAATTTCAGATGTACAAACAACATGGCAGAGTATGAAGCCCTTCTCTTAGGCCTTAAGTTGCTCAAAATCTTGGGAGATACTAAAGTCTCCATCCTAGGTGACTCTGACTTGATTATACAACAAATAAAGGGCAACTTTGTCGCTAATGATAGTAGAATGAGAGCTTACAAAGCGGCTGCCACTGAATTACTCAATGCCTTCAGTGAATTCAAGCTTGCCAAAATTGCACGAGATCACAATATTCATGCCCATAGTCTAGAAACCTTTGCTAGCACATGCAAGCTTCCATTTGGACCAAATCACCATTTCACCGCTGAAATAAAACGCAGACCTTCAGTCCCCAACAATGTCAAGGATTGGTAGGTATTTCAAAATGATGCCCAGATTAACAGTTTCTTAACTCTGGAGGACGAATTTTCCAACACAAACATTGACATGGATGCCATGGCCGACTCACAAGAGTTAGCAGAAGAAAACCCCCTGACTGTAACAGCTGCCACAACTAAACAAATCCTTAACCCGACTATTTTCAACAATACAAACATAGAACAACTAAAACAAATCTGTTTAGAGGAAACAGGCAAGGTGGAAGATGAGTTTATTGATCTGAAAAGTAATGTTCTTCCTACCGGCCTTACCCCATTGGAAGACATGACTGATGACAACGATGTGCCCAAAAAGCCAAAGATGGAACCTATAAATACTGCCATAGAAGAACACAACATAGGAACAATAGAGCATCCCAGAATGCTTAAATTGTCCAAAAATCTGCCCCCTTACCAAAAACCGAAATATGTGGATTTGTTCAAAGAATTCCAAGATGTATTTGCCTGGAGTTATGAGGACTTGAAGTCCTATGACACCTCAGTGACCAACATACCATTCCCTTAAAACCAAATCAAAAACCGTTCAAATAGAAACTTAGAAGAATCAACCCCATGCTTCTCCCCTTGATTGAAAAAGAAATAAAGAGAATGTTTGAAGCAGGTATCATTGCGCCCATCAGATTCTCTGAATGGGTGTCTAACTTAGTTCCCACCAGAAAAAAAACAGGAGAGATAAGGCTATGTGTAGACTTGAGAAATTTAAACCAAGTCTCTCTAAAATACCACTACCCATTGCCCAAAATGGACCATATCTTGCAACTAGTAGTGGGTTCCTCTAGAATTTCTTTACTAGATGGATTTTCAGGATTTAATTGAATACTTGTTCACCCCGATGACCAGGACAAGACAGCCTTTACCACACCGTGGGAAACATTTAAGTACGTTAAAATGCCTTTTGGGCTGAAAAACGCTGGTGCTACCTTTCAAAGGGCAATGGATATTGCATTTGCTAAGGAGATTCACCCGGATGACCAGGACAAGACAGCCTTTACCACACCGTGGGAAACATTTAAGTACGTTAAAATGCCTTTTGGGCTGAAAAACGCTGGTGCTACCTTTCAAAGGGCAATGGATATTGCATTTGCTAAGGAGATACACAATTTCCTTGTAGTTTACCTTGATGACCTGACCCCATTCTCCAAATCCAACCAAGAGCACCTTAAGCACTTAAGGCAAATTTTCATGACATGCAAGAAATATGGCATTTCCTTGAATCCTAAGAAGTCCCTCTTTGCCCTTGAGGAAGGCAAGCTTCTAGGGCATATAATATCAAAAGATGGGATTAGAATTGACCCGGAAAGAATTCAAGCTATCCTTCAAATCCCTTATCCAAGAAACATAAAAGAATTGCAAGCATTCCTGGGAAAGATCAATTTCCTGAGGAGATTTATCCCAAACCTAGCCGAGCTAATAAGGCTACTAAGCAACATGCTGAAGAAGGATGCCAAGGTAAAATGGTCTCTTGAAACCAAGCAGGCTTTTGAGAGTATAAAAATTGCCCTAACTCAAATGCCTGTCCTCACGAGTCCTCAATTCGACCGATATTTTATGATTTTCTCCTTCGCATCTGAACACACTATCGCTGTTGTCCTTCTGCAGAAAGATGATCAGGGCAATGAAAAGCCAATTACTTTCTTCAGCCGAGCTTTGAGAGATGCACCCTTGAAATATCAGATTATGGAAAAGCAAGCCTATGCCCTGGTCAAAGCCATCAAAGATTTCAGAATTTACATCCTATACTCTCACGTGATTGCCTATGTCCCTAACACTGTTGTAAAGGATATACTAACTCAAAAGGGACTAGAAGGCAAAAGAGGCAAGTGGATTGCCAGCATCCTTGAATACTACATTGAAATAAAGCCCACCAAGCTCATAAAAGGACAAGGGTTAGCCAAACTAATGTCCGAAACAAACTTCCAAGCATTAGACATTAATCAACTAGACGATGAACTGGAGCTGGCGACTCCACAGATTAGTGAAACCTTCATGCAATCCCCATGGTATGCTGATATTTTCTTTGTATTGTTAAACCTGTTTTCTCCCCCAGGATTGTCCAGAACCAAGAAAAGATTTTTAAGGATGAAATCATCAAAATGTTGTGTCATAGATGGTGCTTTGTTTTGGAAAAATCATGAAGGTATTTTGCTTAATTGTTTGACTATAAATGAAGCTAACAACATCATGAAAGAATTCCATGCAGGGGACTGTGGAGGACACTTATATTGGAAGTCCACGGCTGACAAGATCTTATGGGTTGGTTATTACTGGCCCTCTCTATTTGCAGATGTAAAGAAGTTTGTTGTCTCATGCCACAAATGCCAAATCTTTGAAGGGAAAAGAAAACTACTGCCCTTGCCCCTTAAGCCCATTTCAACCGAGAAACCTTTTCAACAATGGGGTCTTGACTTCATTGGAGAAATTCATCCCTCTTTCTCAGGCCAACACAAGTGGATTTTAACAGCCACCGATTATTTCACTAAGTGGATTGAAGCCATTCCATGGTGGCAAGCCAACGACTCCACCATTATCCAATTCCTTGAGAGCAATATCCTTTCTAGATTCGGCTGCCCTGAGAAGATCATCACTGACAAGGCTACTGCTTTCAAATCCAAAAAAATGACCAACTTCTGCCATAAATACCACATTACCTTAGGCCACTCCACAACTTACTATCCTCAAGGTAATGGCTTGGCTGAATCTTCCAATAAAAGCCTCATCAATATCATAAAGAAATTGCTGGAGGAAAACAAAAAGAACTGGCATAGGAAGCTCACAAATGCTCTGTGGGCAGACAGACTTTCCACCAAGAAATTCATTGGGATGAGCCCTTATGAACTTGTATATGGCATGGAAGCCAAATTCCCTTCATCTTTGGGCATTCCTACTATTAAATTGTTGCAGGAAATTCAGGTTGAACCAAATGACATGCAGAGAAGAGTTAATCAAACCATTCATCTTCAGCAACCCAGAGAGCAAGTCTTCGACAGAGCTCAAATACTGCAAGAAAAACTCAAAAAGATGTTCGATAAGAAGGCTAAAACAGAAGATTTTTGGGTGGGCAGCAAAGTTCTAAGATGGGATTCACAAAGCGAGGACAAGGGAAAACATGCAAAATTCGATTTTCTGTGGAAAGGTCCATACATTATCAGCGCTGTGCAAGGCAATAATACCTATTTTCTCAGATCTGTAGATGGCAGCACAACTGAAGAAGGCCCTGTCAATGGCCGAATGCTAAAGCACTACAATGATCCTTTTGATTGAACAGAGCAGGCGGTGTTGTATTCTGTACATAGAATGTTTGTATATATCAGCGTTTTGATTTTATTTTTGTAAGAATTCATGATGCTAAAGCACGCAGAAGAAAGCAGGCAGTGCTTTACAATTTAACAGCAGCACAAGTGAAGGAAAGAGATGTTACCAGTCCAAAAGTTCAAATCAATCCAACAGTCAGCACTAACAAGTTCAAAGCACAACCATAACAGAAGAATTAAGGTAATCTGACCTACTGTTCTTGACTTCTCACAAGGAAAAGTCATCCCCAAGTGGAGCCACTGTTACCCTCCTGCTGCAGCAGGTTACTCATATTTCATGATTGACATTTTACAGGCCAAATATGTCATACTTTGCATGCTGCAATGCTCCATATTTGCTAAACAGTCACCAAGCAAATAAGGCTACTCAGAGTTCATCTAACTGCTTTCCAAATTTTGAAAAGTCATTCCAGTTTTGTACAATTTTCAGCTAAAGGGAGGTCCAAACAGCTTAATCTTGGTCTCCCTA
>APFE030498534.1:109636-145553 GCA_000404065.3 Pinus taeda | reverse complement strand
TCCAAACAGCTTAATCTTGGTCTCCCTAGGTTTCAATTTCCTGTTTTAGAATATAGAGAAGGAAAATCTGTCCAAACAGCTTAATCTTGGCAGATTCTTAGATAGGTAGAGAATCAAAGGAGCCCAACTGCTTAATCTGTACCCTTGGAAGAAAAAAGGGTAGTTTGTAGATAGGAAGGCATAAAAGAAAAAATTGAAATGATGGGTCTGCAAGTTTAAGTGCACCCAAACCAAAAGAAGAAAAAAATGTTAGGTAAGTAGGCTGGGTAGGTAGTTTTGAGGTTGCAGAATCTTGATTTCTGATCAATTCTATGTTTTCAGGGTGTCATCTCTACTCAAGGCATAATCACCAGGCAGTTTTATGTGAAAGAGCTCAAGACAGGCATAACTAACTTCCTTTTCTCCATCTCCCCCAAATCCTTAACTAATTTCCCCAAAAGAGGTCAAGATCTGCTTGATATCTCTTAGTTTCATCATTTTTCATGTCACTAGCCTGGCTGAAGATCTGCTTCACTCAAAGAGGATCCATACTTTCTCTATAAGGTTATATCTCCCCTTTAAAGCCTAAGATCTCTAAAGCTTAGCGTTTTCTTGTCATCTCCATGTTAACTACTAACACTATTATTTAACTCCCTATATTTTCCCTATCCCCATACCAAAACTATGTAGATAAGCCCCTTATGTAAATATCCCCTCCCCCTGGTTGAAATATAACCATAAATACTTCACTAGGAATTACTAAGTCACCTGGACTTTAGTAAGAACCCTCCCTTTGTGAAAATTTCCACTCCCAAGTGTCTGGACCCCTTCCAAACACTAAGGAAACCCTTCCCAAATGCTAATAACCCCCCCCCCCTGCGCATTCTTCTGTGAAAACTATTAATGTTTGTTTGATAAGTTTCCACCGCGCAAAACACTGTTTGTCCGTTTTCTAAAGTTTAAAACCCACAGTGCCACGAAAAATTAAGCCTTTAATGCGCGCGCGCCTTTACTAAACCCCGCGCATCTCCCTTCTCTGTCCACCATCGGATCGCCTCCCCCAGATCCCATGGTCCTTGTTCACATCGCGCGCCTGATTATGGTGGTAGGTTACCACCCGATGTCCGACGATTTTACCGTTGTACACCGGGATAGGTGGCGGCCTCCCATTGCATCGGGCTACCCCTGACATAAACCACCTCCGTACCAAAGGCGGTCCGATGCCCAGACAAAACCGCCCTCCCCTCACGTAACAGGAGCGCCACCTCACCCTGCCATGTCGCCTCCACGTCACCTCACCCAGCCTGCGCCCGGCCCACGTCACCCCGCCGTACTGCCACGTTACCTTGATGACGTCAGCATGCTGACGTCACATACGTACCAAAGGACCCCAAAAAATCGAAAATTCGCGCAAGAGAAAAAGTCGAGCTTCGGAGCTCCGGAATGAGAAATGGAGGTAGTTTTCGATCGCGCATCGCTACGGGAAATAGGCCATGTTGGGGAATCTTTAGGGAATCTTTTGATTCCTTGGCCTGTTTTGCACCGAAAAGGCCTGAAATTTCCCGATTTTGCCAAATTAAACTGATTTGAAGACAGGAAGAGACCAGAGACAGAGATTAAAGAGCATCAGATCAAATTTACAGAAAGAAAGCACGTCAAAGAGTATCAGTAAGCAGTAGAGACCATCAATGTAGCGGCAAAGAGTATTAGCGAAAATCTTAACAAGCGGCCCAAAGCAGGTGAAAATTAAATACCTTCCAGCAAAGTCAAAGAAAGGGGCGAGGCCACTCAAAACTCTCAAATCACGGTTATTGCACATTTAACTCACACCAGAACAGAATTGCAAATCCCAAAGCATAGTTATTCCAGCAGTACTGCATCGAGCCTCCAAGGGCCACATTGCACTCCTTTTGATCCAACTACCTATGACACAGTTCAATAGATATTTACCTGCATTTAATTTTGGCACAATTTTAGGTTTAGAAAGCTCTTTTTGTAGAACTGTTTTAGGTCGATTGTAATAAATAGTTTGAGATATTTGCACTATAAAGACAGCCCTCAATACTGTATTAAGTGTTGGTTGGTTGGTTGTTCAACAAGCTATCCTTAGCTGATTTTGTTCCAGGAGAGACTCGCACTGTAATACTTGATAGTTTCTATAATCAAAGACTGCTTATGAGCTCTGGAGAATGGATTGTTCACTGTGTTTAACGGTTGAAGAGTGATTATGGAATTCTTGTGCTGTTACATAACTCAATAAGTGCTTCTTACCTCTGTTTTCCATTCATAAGTTATCATCTAAACAACAGAAAAGAAGATTAGCTTAGAATTTGTTTAATTACACTCTATGCTCAATTTCTGTTGTTTCTCTATGTTTTCATTTGGTAAGGCATAAATATGAATTCCACATGGCTCATGTTTGCCCTAACCTTAGACAGTTATCCAGGGATTCTTCATTGCCCTTAGATAGAGATCATCCTTCCCTCTATTAAGCTGAGTGAGAGATTCTTAAGTGCCTCTCATTCCTTACATGTCATCCATTTTTTTAGATTAAAAGTTGTGTTGTATGCAGCTATCCTGCTCCATATTCCTCTTGTGACCAAGAAAACGCACTCACAATCCTGACCCATGACTCCATGCCCAATGGTTTGAAACTTATCATTTCATGAGTTGCCTCTCTACTGGAAAGAATCTTCCTTCCATCCAAACACAAACAAGAAACCTGAACCCGACAACTAGCCTAAAATCTTCATAAACAAAGTTAAATCATTAAGAGAGAGCCCTCTCTAATTGCAGGTGGGCTAGAACCTGCAATCCAAATATTGGTTTGTAGTTACCTCGGCTGTATCCCTACAGGAGCTTAGGGACAACCTGAGTGATAACATAATGGCGACTCCGCTGGGGACCTCCTCAGATAAACTCACTAAACCAGTCTGCAGCTCCACAGAAGAAGAAACCGACCTTTGAAAGTCTCGGTCAACCTGTGTTTTTAGAAAAATTTCCCAAAAAAATAGATTAGAAGCTGGCTCCTAAAAAGTTAACGCGTAATACACGATCAAATCCTGATCCGAATCGCCCAGCTATTTTGGAAAATTCGAATTTGATCCCTAAGATCATTAGAAAACAAAAGCAAAAAGAAGACCCAACTGATGCGAGTCCCGAAACAGTTCAGCCAAGCAGTGTTCCAACCCTTGTCAAAGTTCTATTTCGGTCAACCCCAAGTTCCCCTGATTCATCACCCTCTTCTCCAAGCAACTCCTCTACACCTCCATCCTATACTCCTATTACTCCTCCTGCCCCAGTTTTTTTGCTTATCCCCATCATCATGGCTAATAGATATGCGCCCTTACAGTTGCCTGCTAATCCCGGGGCTATGCCTCAGGACTACCAGACAAAAATCACTTATTTTGATGGCACGAACTCCTGCACTGCCCTAGAGCATACGAAGAAAATGCAGGATTATTTCAAGAGTTATGAAATTGATGATGATAGTGTAAGAATGAAGATTTTTGTCCAAAGTCTGATCGGTGATGTCAGACCCTGGTTTAGGGCACTTACACCCAATTCCATATTAAACCCTAAAGCCTTATACCAGGTATTTATTAATAGATGGGAGAAAAAGAAAGATCCCCTACACATACTATCGGAGTATGATACTATCAAAAGACGACCTCAGGAAACAGTTTTGGATTACTGTGCAAGGTTTAATAATGTTTACAATGCAATACCACGAAATTTAAGACCTCCACCTGATCTCGCTTTGTACAAATTCCCTGATGGATTTGATGCTGAGATGGCATATCAGTTAAGGGAAAGAGCCCCTCAAACCCTTGCAGAAATGCAGGATGTTGCTGTTAGTGTGGAGGCAAATCTAATTGCTAAAAGAAATAGAGCCAGAACTGAGAGAAGAACCACTTTCAAGGAAGAACCCTTAGCCTTCGATCAAAAGCTAGATGCTATTATCAGTGGCATCCACACGCTGGGAGACAGAGTAGACAATGTTGAGAGGAAAACTACATGGGAAGGCCAACAACCCAATACCATAAGGAACTCGAACTTCAGAAAAACTCAAAACACAAACGCTGGAAGGGCCAGTCCCGACCATGATATTAGGCCTCCTTTCCAAAAAAACTACACGGAAGCATCTACATCCAGTGAGCCCACAAATGGGACTCATATGAACCTGATAGATTCGGAAAATGAACATCAAATCTTTCTTACTGAAGAGGACCGAGAATACCCTGATGCAAAACAATTTCACACCAAGTCGGGAGAGTCTTTCGATTTCAAACAAGGCTATGATACTGCGGTGTACGAGGTACACAAACAATACAAATTGAGAACAAGGACCATTGATGTCCCCCCATCTAGCAGAACAAAAGATAACAAACAGCTCAACAAAATTAAAGGAAACGTTACCATAAGTCAACCAGCTGACAACTCTGTCCTAAGCCTGCATCAGGCAACTGTGGAGGATATAACAGACACCCAACCTCCTATTGATTGGCCTCTACCTCCCTCCCTCCAAAAAGGATATCTGAACAACACTCCAAAAAATCCTCTCAAAACAGAAATACCACAAACTGTCATACATCATGACATTAACATTCCAAAAGAAAACATAGAGAGTATGCTTGAAAAAAGAGAAATCTGCCACTATCAACACCAAAAGCTCATTGGAAAAACCATTTAGTTTAGAAGCAGAGATTGGAAAACTCAAGATATCCATTCCCCTCTCAGAACTTGCCAAACATGATGTATATATGCAACAAATTCAAAGGTCACTTCAACTACCAGTAGTGAGGGATGATGTAAACATTTTAGACGATACCCTGGAGCTGTTGTTTGGTCCAGAAGTTAACGGAAAATCAACATATGGACCTATTCCACCTTTTTATGTCAGTCTGCACATACATGACAAAATACTGCATAATTCTATGTTTGACTTAGGTGCCTCACATAACCTTATGCCCAAAGCTGTAATGGAAAGGTTGAACCTTGATGTCACTAGACCGTACAAGGATCTGTACTCCTTTGACTCAAGTCAAGTCAAATGTTTAGGCTTGATTAAAGACCTTTGTGTATCTCTAGTCCAATTCCCCAACAAGACAATCTTAATGGACGTAGTAGTTGCTGACATTCCCACAAAGTATGGCATGCTCCTATCCAGATCATGGGGAGCAAAATTGCAAGGATCCCTGCAACTCGACCTCTCTTATGCCACTACATCTATATTTGGGCAACCAAAGAGACTGTATAGAGAAACATTAATGAAGTACGTGGTAAGCTGTGAGGAAAAGCCCCAAAATTTTCCAATTTACTCAATCCATTCCGATATGGATTCTTTTATTTTATTTAATGATAACACCAGCACTCCAACTGATGATAAGCCACTATCTTTGGAGAAAGAAACATACATCAATGAGGAATCGGTTGCCAATACCCACGAAATTGTTTCAACAGTCAAGGCAACCAACAAACAGCAAGAAGAACAGCCCGAAACAGAAATTGTAAGTCTGCCCAATCCTCAAAAAACTGAAACTCTCAATACAAACCTCAAACAAGAAATCACATGGTATTTAGAGTTTGATGGTTTTGTTAACAAGTTAGGAGCAGGGGCCGGAGTATGGATTTACAATACACATGATAATCACGCACAAGGCCATGCCTATAGACTCAATTTCAGATGTACAAACAACATGGCAGAATATGAAGCTCTTCTCTTAGGCCTTAAACTGCTCAAAGTCCTAAGAGCTACAAAAGTGTCCATCCTAGGTGACTCCGACTCGATTATACAACAGATAAAAGGTAACTTTGTTACTAACGACAGTAGAATGAGAGCTTACAGGGCTGCTGCCACCGAAATACTCAATTCCTTCAGTGAATTCAAGCTTGCCAAAATTGCAAGAGATCATAATATTCATGCCCACAGTCTAGCAACCTTTGTTGGCACATGCAAGCTTCCCTTTGAACCAAATCACCATTTCACTGCTGAAATAAAACAAAGATCTTCGGTCCCTAACAATATCAAGGATTGGCAGGTATTTCAAAATGATGCCCAGATTAACAGTTTCTTAACTCTTGAGGATGAATTTTCCAACACAAACATTGACATGGATGCCATGACCGACTCACAACAGCTAGCAGAAGAAAATCACCCGACTGTAACAGCTGCTACAGCTAAACAAATCCTTAACCCAACTGTTTTTAACAATACAAACATAGAACAGCTGAAACAAATCTGTTTAAAGGAAACAACCAAAGTAGAGGATGAGTTTATTGATCTAAAGAGTAATGTTCTACCTGTCGGCCTTACTCCATTGGAAGACATGTTTGATGACAACGATGTGCCTAAAAAGCCAAAAATGGAGCCTCTGAATGTTGCTATAGAAGAACACACCATTGGAACAACAGAGCAGCCCAGAATGATTAAGTTGTCCAAAAATTTGCCCCCTAATCAAAAACCGAAATACGTGTATTTGTTCAAAGAATTCCAAGATGTATTTGCCTGGAGTTATGAGGACTTGAAGTCCTATGACACCTCAGTGATCCAACATACCATTCCCTTAAAGCCAAATCAAAAATCGTTCAAACAGAAACTTAGAAGAATCAACCCCATGCTTCTTCCCCTTATTGAAAAAGAAATAAAGAGAATGTTTGAAGCAGGCATCATTGCACCCATCAGATTCTCTGAATGGGTGTCCAATTTAGTTCCCACTAGGAAAAAAACAGGAGAGATAAGACTGTGTGTAGACTTGAGAAATTTAAACCAAGTCTCTCTAAAAGACCACTACCCTTTGCCCAAAATGGACCATATCTTACAAAGAGTAGTAGGTTCCTCTAGAATTTCTTTACTGGATGGATTTTCAGGATTTAATCAGATACTTGTTCACCCGGATGACCAAGACAAGACAGCCTTTACCACACCGTGGGGAACATTTAAGTACGTTAAAATGCCTTTTGGGCTGAAAACGCTGGTGCTACCTTTCAAAGGGCAATGGACATTGCATTTGCCAAGGAGATACATGATTTCCTTGTGGTTTACCTTGATGATCTAACCCCATTCTCCAAATCTGACCAAGAGCACCTTAAGCACTTAAGGAAAATTTTCATGACATGTAGGAAATATGGCATTTCCTTAAATCCCAAGAAGTCCCTGTTTTCCCTTGAGGAAGGCAAGCTTCTAGGCCATATCATATCAAAAGATGGGATCAGAATTGATCCGGAAAGAATCCAAGCCATCCTTCAAATCCCCTATCCAAGAAACATAAAAGAACTACAAGCATTCCTTGGAAAGATCAACTTCCGAAGGATATTTATCCCAAATCTAGCTGAGCTAATAAGGCTATTGAGCAACATGTTGAAGAAGGATGCCAAGGTAAAATGGTCTCTTGAGACCAAACAGGCTTTTGAGAGTATTAAAACGGCCTTAACTCAAGTGCCTGTCCTCACCAGCCCTCAATTCGACAAAGATTTTATCATTTTTCCTTTGCATTTGAACATACTATAGCCGCTGTCCTATTGCAAAAAGATGATCAAGGCAACGAAAAGCCAATTGCTTTCTTCATCCGAGCTTTGAGAGATGCACCCTTTAAATATCAGATTATGGAAAAGCAAGCTTATGCGCTGTTCAAAGCCATCAAAGATTTCAGAATTTACATCTTATATTCCCACGTGATTGCCTATGTCCCTAACGCTGTTGTAAAGGATATATTAACTCAAGAGGGACTAGAAAGCAAATTAGGCAAGTGGATTGCCAGCATCCTTGAATATGACATTGAAATAAAACCCACCAAGCTGATAAAAGGACAAGGTTTAGCTAAACTGATGTCCGAAACAAACTTCCAAGCCTTAGACATTAATCAACTAGAGCTGGCGACTCCACAGATCAGTGAAACCTTTTTGCAATCCCCATGGTATGCTGATATTTGCTTTGTATTGTTAAACCTGTGTGCTCCCCCAGGATTGTCCAGAACGAAGAAGAGATTTTTAAGGATGAAATCTTCAAAGTTTTTTGTAATAAACAGTGCTTTGTTTTGGAAAAATCATGAAGGTATTTTGCTTAATTGTTTGACTATGAATGAAGCTAACAGCATCATGAAAGAATTCCATGCAGGGGACTGTGGAGGACACTTATATTGGAAGTCCATGGCTGACAAGGTTTTAAGGGCTGGTTATTATTGGCCCTCTCTATTTACAGATGTCAAGAAGTTTGCTGTTTCATGCCACAAATGCCAAATCTTTGAAGGAAAAAGAAAATTACTGCCCTTGCCCCTTAAGCCCATCTCAATCGAGAAACCTTTTCAACAATGGGGTCGCGACTTCATTGGAGAAATTCATCCCTCTTCCTCAGGCCAGCACAAGTAGATTTTGACAGCCACCGATTATTTCATTAAGTGGATTGAAGCCATTCCATGTAGACAAGAAAATGACTCCACCGTTATCCAATTCCTTGAGAGCAATATCCTTTCCAGATTTGGCTGCCCTGAGAAAATCATCACTGACAACGCTGCTGCTTTCAAATCCAAAAAGATGATCAATTTCTGCCATAAATACCATATTACCTTAGGTCACTCCACAGCTTATTACCCTCAAGGTAATGGCTTGGCCGAATCGTCCAACAAAAGCCTCATCAATATCATAAAGAAATTGCTGGAGGAAAACAAAAAGAACTGGCATAGGAAGCTCACAAATGCTCTGTGGGCAGATAGACTTTCCACCAAGAAATCCATTGGAATGAGCCCTTATGAACTAGTATATGGCATGGAGGCCAAATTTCCTTCATCTTTGGGCGTTCCTACTATTAAACTACTGTAGGAAATTCAGGCTAAACCAAATGACATACAGAGAAGAATTAATCAAACCATCCATCTTCAGCAAACCAGAGAACAAGTCTATGATAGAGCTCAAATGCTGCAAGAAAAACTCAAGAAGATGTTTGATAAGAAAACTAAAGCAGAAGAACTCTGGGTTGGTAGCAAAGTTCTAAGATGGGATTCACGAAGAGAGGACAAGGGAAAACATGCAAAATTTGATTTTCTATGGAAAGGCCCATACATTATCAGTGCTGTGCAAGGCAATAATACCTATTTTCTCAGATCTCCAGATGGCAGCACAACTGAAGAAGGCCCTGTCAATGGCCGAATGCTAAAGCACAACAAAGATCCTTTTTATTGAAAAGAGCAGGCTGTGTTATTTTCTGTACATAGAATGTTTGTATATATTAGCATTTTGATTTTATTTTTGTAAGAATCCATGAATGCTAAAGCATGTAGAAGAAAGCAGGTAGTGCTTTACAGTTTAACAACAACACAAGTGAAGCAAAGCACTGTTAATAGTTCGAAAGATCAAATCAGTCCAGAAGTCAGCACTAAGAAAGTCAAAGCACAGCCATAACAGAAGAATCAAGGCAATTTGACCTGCTGTTCTTGGCTTCTCACAAGGAAAAGCCATCCCCAAGTGGAGCCACTGTTAGCCTCCTACTGCAGCAGGTTACTCATATTTCATGATTGACATTTTTACAATCCAAATATGTCATACTTTGCATGCTGCAATGCTCCATATTTGTCAAACAGTCACCAAGCAAAGAAGGCTACTCAGAGTTCATCTAACTACTTTCCAATTTTGAAGAGTCATTCCAGTTTTGTAGAATTTTCAGCTAAAGGGAGGTCCAAACAGCCTAATCTTGGTCCCCCTACGTTTCAATTTCCTGTTTTAGAATATAGAGAATGAAAATCTGTCCAAACAGCTTAATCTTGGCAGATTCTTAGATAGGTAGAGAATCAAAGGAGCCCAACTGCTTAATCTGGGTCTTTGGAAGAAATAAGGGTAGTTTCTAGATATGAAGGCATAAAAAGAAAAATTGAAATGTTGGGTCTGCAAGTCTAAGTGCACCCAAACTAAAAGAAGAAAAAATGTTAGGTAAGTAGGCTGGGTAGGTAGTTTTGAGGTTGCAGAATCTTGATTTCTGTTCATTACCATGTTTTAAAGTATCATCTCTACTCAGGTCGCAGTCATCAAGCCTTTTTTTATATGAAGGAGCTCAAACCAGGCATAACTAACTTCCCTTTCTCCATCTTCCCGAAATCATTAACTAATTTCCCCAAAAAGAGGTCAAGATTTGCTTGATATCTCTTAGTTTCATCATTTTCCATGTCATTTAGCCTGGGTGAAGATCCCCTTCGCCCAAGGAGGATCCATGCTTTCTCTATAAGGTTCTATCTCCCCGTTGAAGCCTAAGATCTCTCAAACTTAGCACTTTCTTATCATTTCCATATTAACTGCTGACATTATTATTTAACTCCCTATATTTTTCCCCATCCCCTTACTAAAACTATGAAGTTAATCCCCTTATATAAATATCCCCTCCCCCTGGTTGAAAATAACCATAAATACCCCCGGGAATTGCTCAGTTTATCTGAAACTTGGCAAGAACCCTCATACTGCCCCTTCAAACCATCCTCTAATGCAATAGACCCCTTCCAAAGACCTCAAATACCCTTCAAAAACACTTCTTCACTCCTTCTGATCGCAACAAACCCTTGCCGATTGCCTTAACATTCTTCTGACCCTGGTAAGCCATCTCGTATCGGCATATCGCAATATTTTATACCACATAGGTGTGCCCCTTTTCCTTTTTTCCCGATGTGATATCGCGATATCGGCGATCGGCAGTCGCAAGCATCGCATTTCAAAAATAAATACCTTCCCCTTCTCCGCCGATGCGATATTGCGATCGCATCGGAAGAAGTTTATCGCATTGCAGTAACATATGAGTCACCCTGCCACGCCACCTCACTGACGTCATCCGCCGTACAGCCGACGTCAGCATCCAGAAAAAGGGAAAAACGCGCAAGCGCGAAAGTCGAGCTTTGGAGCTACGGAATGAGAAACAGAGGCAGTTTTCGATGAGCGATTAGCGCTTCGCGCTAATCACGCATCGCTATGGAAAATGAGCGATATTGTGGAATATTTTGATTCCTTGGCCCTTTTTGCACCGAAAAAGCCCGAAATTGTCCGATTTTTCCAGATGAAATGGATTTGAAGACAGGGAGAGACCAGAGAGAGAGATTAAAGAGTATCAGATCAAATTTACAGAGAGAAAGCATGTCAAAGAGTATCAGAGAGCGACGGAGACCATCAATGTAGCAGAAAAGAGTATCAACGAAGATATTGACAGCGGCCCAAAGTAGGTGAAAATTAAATACCTTCCAGCAAAGTCAAAGAAAGGGGCGAGGCCACTCAAAACTCTCAAATCACGGTTATTGCACATTTAACTCACACCAGAATAGAACTGCAAATCCCAAAGCATAGTTATTCCAGCAGTACTGCATCGAGCCTCCAAGGGCCACATTGTACTTCTTTTGATCCAGCTACCTCTGACACAGTTCAATAGATATTTACCTGCATTTAATTTTGGCACAATTTTAGGTTTAGAAAGCTCTTTTTGCAGACCTGTTTTAGGTCGATTGTAATAAATAGTTTGAGATATTTGCACTATAAATACAACCCTCAATACTGTATTAAGTGTTGGTTGGTTGGTTGTTCGACAAGCTATCCTTAGCTGATTTTGTTCCAGGAGAGACTCGCACTGTAATACTCGATAGTTTCTATAATCAAAGACTGCTTATGAGCTCTGGAGAATGGATTGTTCACTGTGTTTAATGGTTGAAGAGTGATTATGGAATTCTTGTGCTATTACATAACTCAATAAGTGCTTCTTACCTCTGTTTTCCATTCATAAGTTATCATCTAAACAACAGAAAAGAAGATTAGCTTAGAATTTGTTTAATTACACTCTATGCTCAATTTCTGTTGTTTCTCTATGTTTTCATTTGGTAAGGCATAAATATGAATTCCACATGGCTCATGTTTTCCCTAACCTTAGACAGTTATCCAGGGATTCTTCATTGCCCCTAGATAGAGATCATCCTTCCCTCTATTAAGCTGAGTGAGAGATTCTTAAGCGCCTCTCATTCCTTACATGTCATCCATATTTTCAGATTAAAAGTTGTGTTGTATGCAGCTATCTCGCTCCATATTCCTCTTGTGACCAAGAAAATGCACTTACAATCCTGACCCATGACTCCATGCTCGATGGTTTGAAACTTATCATTTCATGAGTTGCCTCTCTACTGGAAAGCATCTTCCTTCCATCCAAACACAAACAAGAAACCTGAACCCGACAACTAGCCTAAAATCTTCATCAACAAAGTTAAATCATTAAGAGAGAGCCCTCTCTGATTGCAGGTGGGCTAGAACCTGCAATCCAAAGATTGGTTTGTGGTTACCTCGGCCGTATCCCTACAGGAGCTTAGGGACAACCTGAGTGATAACACGCAGCACCAAAATTTTAATGCGTATTGCCATTTCAAGGCCAGTTTTAGAGGCCTTTCTGGTGTCCAAATCAGGTGCAATTTGGCTTGTTGGAAAGCCCTACCTATCTATTTTCTGGAAGATCTCATTTACCCTCCAAAAGTTGATTCTCCCAGGACTTCTTCCTGTGTGGCAAAAAAGTGGCAGAGAGGGCACTTTTTGTGTGTTTTTTGCCCTTTTGGTGACCAAGACCTTGTCAAAATCTTCTCAATATTTTTGGGTTTACTTATCTTTCCATGATGATTCTAAATGTGTAGGCCATTTTTCAAATAGAGGTCCCCATAAAAATCATAGCACCAGTGGCGCTACACACCTATTGGAAAAACCTATGTAGAAAAATTTAATGCGCAGCGCTAAAAATTTAATGCGCATCTCCACTTTCAGACGCAGTTTTGGAGGCCTTCCTGGTGTCCAAATTGGGTACAGGATAGCGCGTTGGAAATATTATTGAGTCTACTTTCCCAAACATCTTGAATTTTTCAATTTGAAGTTCATTTGCACTGTCAAAAGTCAAATCTCCAAAGATTGGTCAAAATGTGCAAAATGAGGGTGCCTAAATGAAGAATGATGTTGCAGTCAACTTTTGAAGGTCTTCCTCAACTCCCAATTGAGCTCATGATAGCTCATTAGAAATATATTTGTGTCTTGTAATCATTTCACTCATCAAACAAGTAATTTGGACAACCAATCTAAGAGAAATATTGATTTTCCTAAGGTCACTCTAGAGGTGCAGCGATTCTCCTGAGTCAACTAAATTTTTGACATTTCTCTAAAACCATGACACCTGTGTAAAAATTGAAGGAGGTTTTTTTTTCTGTGGCCTATTATGGAAAAAAAAATCTCTCATGTTTTCCAAATCCATTTTTTCTTGCTCAGAAACATCACTTTAGTAAAACCTATCTCGATGTGTGGAACAAGGGATTTGTCGAAATTAAGTGAAATGAAGGGGATAAGGGGCTTCTAAATTCTTGAGAAAGATTTGAGAAGTAGGGATGAATGTTAGGAAGTAGAGGAAATTGAAATTTCAAATTTTGAGTGAGGGGGAGGGTTCAAAAGTGAAAAACATAGATCTAATCTAGAAAATTGTCGAATTGTAGCAATAATCTAGGGTTTGTGGGAAAATGATGAATTTGAGGGATATCAGTGATGGGATGTGTTTAATAACATACATTAAGGATTGGGGAAGGTGTATGGGCATCAGTATGCAAGTTTTGCTGATGATTTGACCATCCAAGATAAATTACCTTCAAAACCCTAGGAGAGGGAAATGAGCCTTACCCAAGTACAACTGAAGCACGAACAACGTGTAAAATGACCCATGGGAACCTGAAATGATGATGAAAACTCTCTAAATGATGGTACACTCAGCTGGATGGTGACATGGACCGACATTTGGACAACTTTGAAAGGAGTGAAAACAAACCCTAGATCTAAGACCTAGTGACCAAATTTTACTTGAAGACTCACTGAAATGAAAAAATTTGACTTTGACACCCTAAGACCACTTTGTAAGAGCATATTTGATCACTAGTGGAATGTTTCAAAGACTGACACTAACAATATGTTTTAATACAAAATTAAAACTTTGAAGATATTCTACCCATTTTGCATGCTTCTGGTTAGGCTTTGGTTGTTGCATAATGTACTTTAATGCATGATTATTTGCATAAAGTATAAACTCCTTAGACATCAAGTAATGTCTCCACTTCTTCAAAGACTGCACCAATGCGTAAAACTCTTTATCATAAGGAGAATATGTCTTCTTTGACTCATTCAATTTTTCACTAAAATAAGCTAAAAGTCTATCCTCCTTACTTAAAATAGCTCCAATGGCTTCTCTACTAGCATCACACTTCACTTGAAAAGGTTTATTAAAATCAGGAAAAATCAAAATAGTTTTCTTAGTAATCTTTCTCTTCAATAGCTGGATGCTCTTTTCTGCTTCAACAGTCCATTTAAATGGCTGTTTTTCCTTCTTTATAGTGTCAACAATAGAAGCATTGATCTTACTAAAATTCCTTATGAATTTCCTATAAAAGCTAGCAAGACTGTGAAAACTTCTTACCTCAAAGACACTTTTTGGTGAAGGCCACTCCAGGATTGCCTTGATCTTCTCTGGGTCCATCTTTAACTCATCAGCAGAAACAACAAAACCCAAATATACCAACTCTTCCTTCATGAATGAACATTTCTTTAAATTTAATAGTAACTTCTCTTGTTGTAGCCTCTGTAAGACATAATTTAGATGTCTCACATGTTCCTCTTTTGCTCTATTGTAAACTAATATATCATCCAAGTATACTATTACAAATTTACTTATAAATTCTTTCAAAAATTAATTCATGAGTCTCATAAATGTACTAGGAGAATTTGATAACCCAAAAGGCATTACCATCCATTCATACAATCCTTCATTTGTTTTAAAAGCAATTTTCCACTCATCTCCTTCTCTAATTCTGATTTGATGATAACCACTTTTTAAATCCAACTTTGTAAAATATCTTGGTCCACTCAAAAAATCCATCAAATCTTCAATTCTAGGTAAAGGAAATTTGTACCTGATTGCTATCTTGTTGATGGCTCTTGAATTAGTGCACATTCTTTTATCTCCATCTTTCTTTGGACTCAACACTGTTTGCATTGCACAAGGACTCAAACTCTCTCTAATTAGTCCCTTATCTAATAGTTGTTGAACCTGTTTCCTAATTTATTCATTCTCTGTGGGAGTCATCGTGTAGGCTGCTTTATTTGGTAGATTTTCTCCTGGAATCAAATCTATATGATAACTGATTTTTCTAATGGGTGGTAACTCATCAGGTAAATCATCTACAATGATATCACAATAACTGTCCAACGTCTCTTGAATTTCAATTAGCAAATCATAAATTTTTGTGGAAGTAATTATTACCTTGGGTTTGCAAATCAATGTAAAATTTACTTCATCCTCTTCAATCTACTGCAAGTACTCCTCTCCACTCAACAATAGGGTCTTTGGATAAGGTTTCCTTGATGTATCCTCTTCTTCCATAGGCAGCGATGTATGATTGACACCATCTTTACTAAATTTGTATGTGTTCTTCTTTCCATCATTCATAGCTCCTCTGTCATATTGCTAAGGTCTTCCCAGCAATATGTGACACACATTCATAGGCATCACATCACACATAATTTTGTCGCTGTATTTTCCCAACTGCAACTCCACTTCACACTACTCATTCAATATCAACTGATACCCCTTTTGAAGCCATGACACCTTGAAAGGTGTTGGGTGTTTCTTTGTCTTCAATTTCAACTTCTCTACCACTTCTGTGGAGACCAAATTATTTGTACTACCACTATCAATTATCATCTGACAACATATCTCTTGAACCTTGCACATAGTCCTTAACAAGGTCTTTCTCTATGTTGGTTCAACAATTTCCTTTGCTGGCTTTAACAAAACTTTGTTAACTACCAAAGGTTCCCCTTTCTCTGGTACATTTTCTTCTTCTATTACCTTTGCTACTTCCTCTTTAGTCTTAGCAACAATTGCATTTCCCTGACTTATTCATATATTTTCTGGGCACTCATAGGCTCTATGTCCCAACGTGTTACATTTATAACATCTGACTTCTCTTCCTCTGCCTCTAGAAAAACTCCCTCTGCCACTTGCATCACCTCCTTTGGGTGCATGCTGACTTGAGCTGCTACTAGCTCCATCTCTAGTTGTTGTAGACCTTCCTCTACCACCTTGACTTCCCCTTCCTCAAAAAGTACCTCTATTTCTGGCAGATTACTTCCTCATGAGCTTTTCTTCAACCTTCAATACCATATGACAAGCCTCTTCTACTGTTTTAGGAGACAGTACACTTATCTCATCTTGGATCTCCATTCTGACACCATTTACGTATCTTGCAACCTTCTCATATGTATCTTGGATTTGTCTTGCTCTTATGCTCACTTTGTAGAATTCCTCTGTGTATTCCTTCACTGTCATAGACCTCTGTCTAAGGTTCTTCATCTATTTAAATAATGTCTGCTGATAATCACTTGGCAAAAACTTACCTTTCAACTTTACCACCATCCTGTTCCAATTTTTAATTGGCTATTTACCACGTCTTCTTCTTTTTTCCTGCACTCCATCCCACCAAAGTGTTGCGTGTCCTTTCAATTTTGTGATAGAAAACTTCACCTTCTTTCCTTCTTATGTTTCTTCATAATCAAAGAATTTCTCCATGTCATTAATCTAGTCTAATAAATTCCTCAAGGCTTAAATTTCCTCATAAATTGAAACTTGAAGTCTGGGTTTAGATGTGGATCTCAATACTGACTTAAAGAATCTCATTTCAGGAGTTACATCTACAAGTTCCTCTTCTTGTGCAGCTCCAACTTCATGCTCATTGACATCTACAACATCATCATCTCTTGCCATTTCCACTGCTTCTAATCTAGCTTGCATCTGTTGCATAGCTTCTAATACTTCAACATTTCCAACTGGTCTTCCTCTTCTTCAACCACCACCTCTTCCTCCAACTTTGAAAGCCATGTTGGATTTCTTTTTCTAATCCTTGAGATCCTGTTCAGTGTCAGTAGGCTGCTCTGATACCACAAATGGTGGTCTGGTTACAGGTGTAAGGGATAATCATTCAAATCCATAAGCGATTTCCTCAAGCACGGGTGGAAGTTCTTTTTCAATTTCCTTTTTAGTTTCAGTCATCTATCTCCAAATTTAGATACTCTACTAAAATAGCAGAATTGTTCAAATTATCCGAAAATTTTCAGAACTTCACTTACCCCGAAACCGAAAGGAAAACAAAACTGTTGTTCATAAACTTCTCACATCCACCTTTCTCCCAACCTTTATCGCGTTAATTCTCCACCGTTGATCCTCTTTCTTCAATCCGATGGTTGGCGCTTTCCCCACTCGCAAACTAGCTGGGTGATCCTCCACTGTTGATCAAGCCCGCTTGATCCAACAGTTGACGCTTAATATCGCGTGGAATTCTTGGAAATATTTATCAAGCCGAGAGCACACAAGAAAAGCAGTTTCTCCGTGCTACGTGTCAGTTGCTAAATGGAATCCCGTGACTATCCCAAAATACTGCTTACCTCCTTGAGCCTGCGTGAAAACAAATTTTTCCTATGAAGACTACTTTACTCCTTTGTTTAACTCCGACGCTTGTTTACATGTGACTATCATAGATCTAACGTTTTTGTCGATCAGATGGTTCTAGGCTTCTTCAGGTTCCTTCATGAATTTATCAGACTTTTCCCCTTCTGCTATGATTTTAGCACTTCTGCCAGGTTTATCTCCTCTCTATGGAATTCAGAGGTTAGCTAACTAAAGCTCTGTGGTTCGAAATATATTCAATTTGACTTAATACACAATGAAAGAGGAATTAAATGTGATAACAAAAGATCATCCAAAACTCTAATTTTACAAACCAAACTGGGATTCAACAATACACAAAGATATTTCGAAGGAATCCAAGCCTCCAGGATTTAACCATTCATGCACAGGATACACAAAGATACAAATATATTTCAATTCTTTTACAATCTAATTATCCATAGCCAAATCTAGCTAAATCCTATTACGATAGTTCAAAACTTACATAAATACTTTACATCCAACAATCTAATCCTCAATCAATGGATCAAATCTAGATAATCCTAGATAAATACCTAAACTACTTGATATTCTCCTCAAGAATGTCAACTAAGTCTAAACTACTTGGATTAATTACAAAATCATTCAAATACCTATATTCTAGCTCAAAACCTATCTAGAAAACTTTGTAAATTGATAGCTAAAGGATCCCACTCCTTTGCTTATAAACCTTTTTTTGGATTTTTGGACTAAAATGAAGCCTTTTGTCTTCAAGCCTCATGCTCCTGCATCATTAGGTCTTGAGACTTAAGTGGTTTTAATCCAATAGTGTTGAATATAAAAACTCATTAAACATGCTATAGAAAAGTAAATGTCGAAAACTATAAAAAAAAGTGTGTGAGGCAAATAAAGAAAACAAGGCAATAAGCTACAAGAAATGCATTAACAAAATATCAACAATAAATGTTAAGTAGACTCAGAGATATATGTAGGTTCTTATTTATTGCAGGGATATTTTACCATGTAGTTGCAAAGCTTCAAACAATTAAATAATCCTAAACTACAAATTACATATTTTTTAATACCTTGTTCTAGTATTATAACTTAGTACAAAATTAAGTATAGAAAGTCTCACAATTGAAATTAGGAATAAGTACCGAATTAAGTACAAAAATTTTGTAGATTAAAATTATGAATGCCAAAACGTGTTAAGAAATCAATGTAAATTTGTTTGACTCTTAAGCTTGAGAAAAATCAATTTGAAAAATTGTGTTGAAATTACTATACTAATAGATCTGAAATGTAAGTCTAATATAAACTAAGATTTATGAATCTAAATATCAAACAAAATGCACGGAAAGAAACTAAAACTAACTAACATTCTACTCCACAAATAAAATCTAGGACATTACCTGAGTCAAGGGGACCTTCTCACCCTGGAAACGTGCTTTTAAACTAACTTATATAAGAATAATGCACAAAGCTTCAACAAATAAATCTTCATTACAAGAATATCCACTTCAACTTACAAACGAAAGTTCAAATCTATTACAAAAGATCAACTCCAAATGATGATAAAATTTCTCTCTACATCCTCTCTTCTTCCTCTTTGCCCTTTGAGGCTTTATTTATACTCAAAATCCATTGAGGAAGGGTAATATCCAATCCCCTAAACTTAGAAAATGAATTTACAATTTTATACAAAATCTTATTTTTTTGTAATTTTATAAAAATTGGTGTTAAAGAACCAACCATATCTTTTCGACCATGATGTATTTTGAGAATATGCGTCAATGGAGCCTATTGTGCCATATTATAAACCAAACCTCTCTTGGAATTTTCTGATTCACTTCCATGGCCTCGTAAATCACACCCAAAGATGATTGTTTAGATACTTTTGCCAATCTGGTTTTGTAGAAAATTTGTACAAAACTACTTCGAAGGACCTATTGTAACTTTAAAACCAAATTTAATTTTTGGAAATGGTTTGAGATACAAGTAAACTGTTATTTTTTGCAAAGAATTTTTTATTTTTTTATTTATTTATTTTATTTATTTTTTATTTTATTTATTTTATTTTTATTTTTTTTATTTTTTTATTTTTTTATTTTTTTTATTTTTTTATTTTTTATTTTTTATTTTATTTATTTATTTTTTTTTTTTTTTTTTTTTTCCGGATTCTTGAGATTCACCACCATATGCAGAGAAATCGAGGCAAAACATGGAAGTTTCAAAACTATTACCTATTTTCGGTTGTAGATTACATAATGTGCTAGGATCCCACATGTGTGAGCTCAGTATATTCCAAGGCATGTACCAACATATTAAGCCCATGTATCACCTAATTTACCATGCTTTGAGAAAGAAAAAACATATTTTATAATTTTGACTTTTTTCCCTCCATTCGTGCAAGTGCAAAATTAAGTATCGAACTGCTGAACTGATAAAGAGATAGAAATTTTCGTAGTGGAACATGTTGCTTAGCCACATAGCCACATTAGTAACCCATCATTGATATAACCATATTAAAAACTCATTTAATCATTAAAAATACAAGAAATTATTAATAATTAACCACAAGGTAAAATGAATGCATTTAGTGAAAATTGGTAATATAATAGTTACAAAATATGTTGTAAGGGTATGCATATGGGTTGCAAATGAAAGGTTTGGATAGCCAATACAATAACATATCTAGGGCCCAATAACACTCAAATTCTCATGGTTGGCCCTAAATATAGTCCAAGTGGCTCCAAATGAATCTAATAATTAGAAAACATTTTTATAGCAAATGTAGGTCATCGTAATCTCAATAAAAAAGTTCATTATACATGTATTTATATAACTTACAATGTTTTTATTTAACATATAGACAAATTCCACACCATTTCAAGACACAACTATTTTGATTTTAGGACTATAGGTTGCTATAGGTATTTTGCTGAGAATCAAACCATAGGTCTGCATTGAATTTATCACCACAGGTATGTAACAAGTTTCATTGGTATCACTCCACTACTAGTTAGATTCTTTCATCCCCTACTCCTAGCCATTGTGTGGAAGCCCTTGGATAATACTATTGTTACAAAATTATTATTTTTGAAAAATATTAAGCTATTTAACTCCAAATTTTCGCCATGCTACTGAGAACAAAATTGTAACAAATTTTCCTTATTCATTCTTTTGAAATCATCCTATCATGAACTACTGCATAGCATGAATTGTAAAGTTTTGGATGATTTTTATTCAATATGCAATGAAAGTCTTCTATTCATGCCCTTTGAAGCTCACCTAAGCACTCATATTCCTCAGGATTCATATATTTTTTAAATATGAAGGATACAAGGATCCTTGTTATGTTTACTAAGCAACCAACAAGCTCTTTTATGTAGTGTTGTACCTGTGTTAAGTTCTTCAAATATGTAGCTTTCATAAGGCAATCCGTGAGAGAGTGCCTTCATAAATTTGTATATCAATGCTATCTTGAACATATTTTTTTTTCTTTCTATTTAACAATCCCTATTCTAGTGTCGATATCTTGCACTTGGTAAACAACATCACATTTAGTAATGAAATCATATTGTAAAACATAAAATTTTCTTGTATGGCCTAAGAATCATCCCGCTATAAAGTATATTCATAATATCCCATTTTTCATTAAAAACTTATTTCAATTACACCTCTAGGTATATGATAACAGTTGTAAACATAAAGCAACATTAAAGTATTCTATCTATCTTTTGACATCCAATTATCAAGCTAATTTGGCCAAAAGAAACTTATCTAATATCTTCTTGATTAGAACTTTATGATGTTCACACCAAGTAGCTATAACCCTTAGGTTCAAGTAATTGACCATAAAATCTCCTAGTGCCACATGCTTGAGATAAAATTTGTTTTCATGCTTATACTCATTATAATCCATCTCCACCTTGGTCTAAGTATGTCAAGCTCTTACCCAAAAATGGTGGGTAACACTCCCGAAATGTCAAATATGAGAAATATTTCATTTGTGTAATTATATTATTACTAGTCGACATTATGCCTTTAAAATTAAATATTATTTATATACATGTTGATCGGATGGATATATCTAAGATTCTTCCATGAATCTCCCAATGATGGGCTATGATATTTAGCCTGAAACATCGATTAAACAATTCTCCATGCAAAACTCCAAAACTCTCTTCAATTTCGTATTTTGTTATATCATAAACTAAAAAGAGAAAGTTTTGAAGTCTTAAATAATTTAAGTGGGGACTTATTGATTAATACACATTGAAATTGAAGAATTGAGTATTATTCACATAAGAGAGGGTGGGTTTACTCATTTTGTATTGAAGATATTATTGTGTTGATATTTGTACCTTGTAATTGAAGCATTGATAAGAGCCAACTGAAATACGCTAGCAATGTCTTTTTCCACTGAGGCTATAAAATGGTCAAGACCAAGCCCCAATAGCACCCTTTTATATTTTCTGCAATATCTCTTGTGCTTGATATTGTGTGTACTTGATAAGAAACTTTTTATGTATAAATTAGTATTTTTTTCACTAATTGAAACCACTTGGATGGACCTAAGAACTATAAGGCTTGAACTCATCACATGCAAAACACATTAATTTATAACGATTTGTGGAAATATTTATGTAGTTGTGTTAAAGTTACAATCAAGCCTACTAATGCCAGAGAATTGTTAAAATGGGAATTAGAATAAGAAAATCACTTGCACTTTTGAGATCCTCCATTATTGATAAACTATTTGTACGTAATAAAAATGCAATTGATTCCTAGAATGGATGGAAAATATTTAAGAAAATGATTTATACTCAAATTGAATGGTTTGATCTTCATACAAAGCTCCTTAAATAAATACTAAATGAAGGGGGATATGTTTTGAAGTAATCTCACATTTAAAAAATATCACATTGCAATACTGGAGTGTGGAATTAGGATTGAAAGAAAGTTTTGAGTAGATTATCACAATATTTGTTGAGGTGTCACATGAGCTGTTAACAAATAATATAACATCATTTCTTTCAAGAGAGATGAACATGTTCTATTACCAATACAACATAGTGTTAGCCCTTGCCTCCAATTATTACCCTCAAGGAAATTGCTTAGATGAGGCCACCAATAATAGGTTGATTGAAATTATCTTGAAAAATAGTTTGACACCCTCTTATTTTTTTTAGAAAAGTTAGAAATCATTAAAAAAATGTTGAATTAAACTTTTGATTCTCCTTAACAACTTGTTGTTCCAACATGACAATAATTTTGGTAAAAAGAAGAAATTAAAGGAAGATATTATACTTATAAACTCAATAAAAGTAGGAAGCTCAAGAGGACAAGGTACTTACAATGAAAGTATAAAGGAAGAGGCTCATACAATGAAAATTATAAAGGAAGAGGAATATCTAATGATTTAAGAAATCATGACTATGGTCATTTTCATATTAGAAGGAAAAGAACAGAAAGAAATAATCAAAATCAATGCTATTTTAGAAGATATCAAGATCCCCGTACCACTAATAATCAATAAAGAAAAGATGAAGGTAATATGCAATAAAGTGCAAATGATGCTTGTATTTGCATAGGCATGTGAAAAAGAGTATAAAACATGGAATAAAAATAATAAGAAAACATTCAAACAACATTTTAAGCCTAATTTTTCAACTTTAACCTAATGTAAAGGTAACTAAAAAGATGTTTTTAAATATGTGTTGACTACTAATTAGGAGATGAATTTGTAGATTTAGTTGACACCAATGAGAGGTTAAGAAAGTATTATGAAGATGATGGATACTAGACATGGGGGCTACTTAGAATACATGCTACACAATAGATTATTTTTAGGACATATCAATATATGAAACTTAATCTAATTTATGTGGTACATGACACAACCCATTTTCCTAAAGGAAAATGACTACTCCACTTCTCTCTTATAGTAATTGGTGAAGTATTACATCTTGATATTTAAATGTTTCAACATTTAAAAATACTTTATTTTCCTTGGTTCTCATTAATTAAGGAGGTCACTAAATTATCATGGAACATGGTTGGTTAAAAAATCAATCTATTTTAACAAAAATTTATAATAGTAATGAAAGGTTATGAATATCGGATACTTTTGAGGATGCAAAGCATTTCCATTCCTCATAAACAAGATTTTGTAGCATTAGTGAATTTTTCCCCTAGCTCCTTAAGACTATATAGTTATAGATTTCACCATTTGAATTTTGAAAGCATAAGTAAATTTAAAATGTAAGAGATGGTTAAAGGATTACCTACTTTCATAAAGAAAATTGCTACTTTCAAAAACAAAATTGCTAAGTGTGAAGCATGTATCATTGGTAAACAAAAGAGGGATATTTTTCCTAGTACATTGAGAGAAAACATATGTTTGCAACTTATCCATAGCAATTTGTGGTCTTACGATATATTCTTTTGATGAGTGCAACTACTCCATTATTTCCATTGATGGTTTTTTTAATAACCAAAATGATAATATGGAGATTGATAACATCAAAATATCGATTACCACTATTACACCAACTATAACTATTTCATAAATGCCACAAATGTGTCAGCTACAACATGTCTCTAGATATGAAAATCCTACACAATTGGGGAAACAAATTGTTCACATAACCACTCAAGCTAAGATTCTTTGATCTTTTCATTGATGAATTTACAAGCATGACTTAGCTATATTTTTTGAAATATAAAATCCCTTGAAAAATTCATGCATTTTGAATAATTAGTTGAAAATGCCATCAAACGAAAAGATTACCACATTCATAATAGATAATGGGGGGAATTCACTTCAAATTAATTTAACTATTATTGGAAGAAAATTGGAATAACAATGCAATTGCAAATTTCTTATACTCCACAGTAGAATGGAGTCGATCACATAAAGAATGAATAAAACACTAGTGGGAGTGACTTGATCGATGTTACACTTCAAGGGGTTATGCAGAAAAAATTGAGCCAAAGTAGTTCATACAATAATTTAGCTAAAGAATCAATCACTAACATCAACTTTAGATGGAATCACTCCATATAAAGCTTGGTGTGATACTAAGCATTTAGTTAATTATCTTCAAAATTTTGGTTCCACTTGTTATGCTTTAGTTCCTTAAGAAAAAAGACCAAGTTGCAAATTACAATATGAAATACATTCTTATTAACTATTTAGATGAAATAAAGGCTATGGGTTTCTATCTCATGGGAAATTCATTATCAGTTGGTATGTTGTCTTTGATGAAGTATAAAACCAAATAACCAAATAGATTGATAATCTCCCTAGTCAATTGGAGAAAAAGGTAACTCAAAATAAAACAATTCATCAAATAAAACCAAATTAGATCGAGAAATACTTAGCCCCAAACATGAATATTCAAGAGTTAGTTAACTCTTATTTGGATGATGATTCTTTTGTAATATAGGTAATATCAATTACAATAACTTCAACATAGACACAACTCAGTAGATCAAATTGGTTCACACCACTCAAAGATGTTCACCCAGATGAACAAAATAATGCAAGAAGTAGAAGTTATAATATATCTCAATAAAATTTTACCTTAATTACTCATTCTTCCATTGAACCAACCACTTTTACGAAAGTAATGAAGAATACAAAATCGCAACAAGCCATGGTGGATGTTATGATTTTATCATTACAAATGGAACATGGAAACTTGTTAATTTTCCACTAGGTGTTAACTAATTGGCTACAAATGGATTTACAAATCAAGTATAAAGTAATTGGTGAGGTGGATAAATATAAAGAAAGAGTTGTGAAAAAAAAAAAATCTAACAAGGAATGTATATAATATGAAGAACCATTCGAACCAACAAAAAAGAATAATAGAATTAAAATGGTAATAAATTTAGCTACATAATATGGTTGGACATTACATGACATGGATGTTAAAATATATTTCTTAATGGTGGGATGAAGTAAGAAGTCTATATGGCTCAACCCATAGGTTTTGAAGTTCAAGGACAAGAGAGAAAAGTTTGAAAACTAATCAAAGCTTTATATGGCTTGAAATAAGCACCTAGATCATGGTATGCAAAAAAAGGATGAATACCTTAGACATGTTGGTTTACATTGTAGTGAGTCTGATGATACTTTATATTTTAGGATGCAAGGTCAACACATAGTAATCATTGTTATTTATGTTGATGACTTAATAACTACATGGGATTATGAAGTTCATATTAAGTCGGTACAACAATAACTTCAAGAAGGATTCAAAATGATTGACCTTGGGCCACTTCAATACTATCTTTGTGTGGAAATTTCTCAAAAATATGATCAACTCTTCCTTGGTCAAAGAAAATATGCAACATGATTGTTTGCAAGATTGTAAACCCTCTCTTACAACTATGGAACAAAACTTATAAATTTTAAAATTTGAAAGAGAGAATCAGTGGATAGTATTACCTACATACAATTGAGTGAAATACTTATTTAATTGAAAAATACTCATTCATATTTGTCACATGCGATTATCATTCTTTTGAAATTCATTTAGGAACCTAGAGAGTCATTGGAATGTAGAAAAGGGGCCAATACTAATATATTCACATATTATTATTTGTCTCATCCATCGCTTATTATCCAATATTCATACTGGAAACTATGATCAAAATTTATTACATCAATCTTATGTACCTCAATTTGAATCTACTTTCAAGATACCCTATGCAACATTTAGATCTACTTCAACTTTGTAATTATAGATGATTTTCCGAATGATTTTAGTTTGACCCTTAATTCTTCGAGATCATATCAATTGCAGATCCAAACTCGTTAGTTGTTCCCCAATAACATCTTCCTCGGTAGTTATTTCTCTCTCTTGAAATATTCCATAACCCCAAGCAGAGAGGTAATGAGGACGAAAAAATACCTATAGTGATTTATCATATGGATGAGCTGACTTGAAATTTTGGCACTGTTTCTTGAGACAAAGAGTTTGTTTCTCCTATGATTCTCGATCCCTATCAGATGTTCAAAACATGATTCAATCGTTTGAATATTTGTTGCTAAGTCTATATATTATACGTCCTTTGGTTAAATCATAAGCACTTAATTCGAACCTTGACCCTATCTACTGGTAGTATTCATACAAAATTATGTCGAATCCTGCCTGAAATATATAGACCCTATCTAGGTCTATAATAGACATTTCACACCTATTTGATTCCTTGAATCAGATCTGGTCCCGATCGAATATAATCAGCGATCTGAGAAATAATATCAGGTATCATAAAGATCATATGTGGTTCATTCCATGCATGGAAAAAGGGAAAATTGGAATGGTCCTTAATTTCCAACTGGGGGAGGGAAGTACAAAATGACATAAAGTGAAGGATGAACACAATTTGATCTAAATCATGGAGATCAAAGAAAAATATCTCTCATGTCTAACGAATGTCATATTTTCCCACGATTTCTTATGAAGGATATTCAGATGATCAAAACATAAATTCAAGAAGGTATTTCTACTGCGCCACATTCTCAGAATGTATTAACTACTTGAGCCACAGAAGAATCTCTTTTGACCAATTGCTACTGGAAAAACCTATGTATGAACACGGATTGATTTTTCTTCCCCATCTAGCTCTACTCTAGGATGAGGACTCAGTCCTAGTGGGGAAATCATGGACACTTTTCCATATTTTGTACATGGGGTATATAGATAGCTAGTTCATTAGAGTTTGGGAACCAAAGTATTAAAAACTTGGATATTCCACTGTTTTTTCACGAATTTCTCCACAATGACCATAAAGAGTCACTTTTCAAGGGTAAATCCAATGGAATTTTGTTTTCATTTTTATCATAATTTCACCATACTTATTGTAAGGGAATGTGATTACAATAACAACACATAATTCTAGGGTTGGCTAGGTAGCTGACCTTGTTCTTCCATTCTCGCAAAAATATGATTACTATAAGAGATCAACAAAGATTGAGAGCTACAATTTATCCCCAAATATATTGGTCTAGGATAAACCCACAAAAATGGAGAAATAGAGTAAATAAGAAATGTACATGCTAACACTTAACAAACCAATGTTTAGCTTTGACTTTATTGAAACTTATTTTGTTTGTAGTGATATGCGTAACATAGATAACAAAAGGATGGGAGTTCATATTGTTGCAATTTCTAGTCATAATAGGCCTTAGAAATCATTCTCAGTTGTGATTGAAGGCAAAGAGGCAATATTTCATGAAAATTTACTAAGAAAATGAGAAACGAGTTGATTATTCAGGTTGTTCTGTTATTGTGATGGGTCCCTTTCTATCATTGTTCCCAAAAAAATCATGGTTCGTAATGGAATTTGTAATAGCCCTGGTGAAAATTTCATGTAATAAAAGTTAAAAACAATAACCACAGATGAATGGGTGATCCAAGATCTTTTACTTATAGATGCATCATAATTACATGTAATAGAGCTTATTAATGATGGAACTTAAAAGCACATATACAATGTAGAAATAACAAGATAAGCATGAAATCATGACACAAATATTTGATTACGGATTTCATCCAATTTGGACTATGTCTCCAGGCCTTGCTCAATAGTGGGGAGGCCTTCATTCATTAAGTAGCATAAAAAGAGATGAAAGTACAAGAAACATTTATTTACAATCTTTATACTTCCAAGATGGAAGATGGACGAAGAATGGAGAGCCCAGCTTCAGAAACAGACAATACCATTGAAATCCTAGCGAAAAATCATGCAGAATCGCCTATCTGGACACCCAATTCAGAGAAATGAAGCTTTTGCACCATCTCGGAACCTCCCTGTTACTCAAGGTGAGGTTTCAGCCTGCTACCAGGTCATGTTACTGTTGTACACAATATTTTATGAACTTATATTCCAGTTTCCCTCCGTTTTTATGTGCGGGCAATCCAATATATAACTTTGATCGATAGATTCCTCAGTCCCGGGCAGTTTCAACAAATGACAAGTATAACAAGTGGGTGGTTTCACACAGAGAATCTCAGACGTGGAAGAGTATGTAGGTAACAACCTGTTAAACATGGAAAAATTTCCATCGAAAATAGTTCACAAACCATTTTCACATTAAACCTCAAATGGCAGATGAATCAGCGTATTACTCGTGAACCTGGTTGCTTTATCAGTGATGACCATAATCTATTGGCGCTGATAGCCCCATTGCAAATCAAAATCAGTTGAAGTTAGGGGTGATTCTCCATATGGGCCGTTGCGTTGTGCAATATGCAATGTGTGAACTGGCAGACCTGATGAGTTTTCAAAACCACGCCCTATATTATATCACATCCATGAATATCGACGTATCGCAATCAGTGGAACGGGACAGTGTTACGGTTATTGGGATGCTGCACTATGTGATATGTAATGTGTGATATTATAATCAAAACCATGACTGCTAGGGGATGATTATGTAAAATTTTGTCCCTTTGCGATGTGTGATATGAAATCATCCCATTGCATGCTTTCCTGCTTGGGTTCGATTTGTAATCACAGACCCGCCTCCGATCTGTAATTGCGATATCACAATCATAGCTAGTAGTGACGAGGGCTGATTCTTTACCTATAGACCTCTCCCTATTTCGATCAATGAACTGCAGCCTACCACTTGGCGGTCCCCCATTCATCGAAGAATTCTGCCACACCATTTTCTCCTGCCACATGTCCATGTCAAACCTAAAATTCGACTTGCTCTAACTTCTTCGTATGAGCTCATATTCGAGTTTCATTCGCATCATTGGAATTAGGATGACGAGCACTTTGATCTGATACTATGTTTATCCAAATTCTGCAACTTTGAGTTTTGAGCCTTTTTACCATGCCATTGGTACTTTTTAAAGATCCACCTGGATCAATCCTCCCCACTAAAAGATTTTGGACCACCAAACGATTTTTCAGTCAATTGGCAAGTGAGGAAATTACTTCCTCACTTTTTCTTTCTCCATCCATTGAGCTTTACTCAGATGCATTCCTTTGAAGCCAACACGAATGTACTCCACATCTCCCCGTCATGTCCAATTTTCCTATCGAGTATGATATCTTCGAGAAACTTTTCTAGATAATCTTGTACAGAATTGTCCAATGTAGGAATCTATGCAACCTCTTCAGTATCCATAATCAATGGAGGTTCATAAAGCTTGAGGTTTTCAACATTCACTACTGAGTACATTTTCATATAAGTAGGCAAGTCAAGACAAAAAGCATTGTCTCCAATCTTTGCCAATATGGTGAATGGACCATATAAAATGGGTCTCAATTTATTCCCTTCTCCCTTCATTCTATCCTTACTGATGTGGAGCCATACCTTGTCCCCAACTTGAAATTGATGGTCAACTCGATGCTTATCATGTCGAGCTTTATATCGAGCTTGACTCTTCTCTAACTGCTCCTGTAATGCCTAATGAATCACCTGTATCCGTTGAATAAACTTCCATGCTTTGTCCCTATCATCTCATCCATTTCCATCCTCATATTTACCAAATACCATGTCTAAGGGATCCCTTGGTAGATAACCAAAACATGTCTCAAATGGTGAGCTCTATGTGGATGAATGTGCTGCTTGATTGTTTGCATGTTTCACATTAGGAAGTTGTTAATCCCACAACTTGGCATGTTTTCCACAATAGCATCGTAACAAGTGTTCCACGGTGTGCTTGATGACCTCTGTTTTCCCATTGGCCTGTGGATGAAACGTTGTACTTATTTTCAGCTTAGTGTCCATCATTCTCGACAAGCTGGTCCAGAAATCTCCAAGAAAGTGAGAGTCTCGGTTTGACACAATAGATGCGGGCAACCCAAAATGGACCCAGAGATGCTGAAATAAAAGATAAGTAGTCTTCTCAGTAGTGACCTGCATTTTACAAGGCATTAAAATACACATTTTACTAAAATGATCCACGATGGCATACAAATAGTTGTGACCTTTCCTAGACATAGGAAAACTACCTAAAAAATCCATGGGCACACTTTCCCATGGTTGACTTGGGATAGGGAGTGGTGTGTAGAGCCTAAGTTTTCTATTAGAGGGCCTTGAAAAAAAACACAACACACACCCTTTATAAAATGAATCACAATGTTTTTCATATGAGGCCAAAAAAAAACCTCTGTAAATGGCATAAAGTTTTTTCAACCTCAAAATGACGAGACACAAGAAAGGTATGAGCCTCTTGGATTAAATGTACCCTTTCATCAATGGGTATATACAGTTTTTCAAGGTGATATAATAGTTTTCCTTGCAAATAATAATTGTCTGCCTATGATCCACGAGTCAGTTTTGCATAAATCTCTTTAAAATCATTATCATTAGCATATTGTTCAACATAAATTTCTAATGATAAAGAAGCATTTTGAAAAACTACAGATGTAGAAAAAGGAGGGCAAGAAACCATATATGCTACTTTTTTGCTAGCACCCTTCTTGTATTTTATTACCAGATGAAACTGCTGGAGGAATCCCATCCATATGAAATGACGAGCTTATTGAAGCTCGGTCTGTGCCTAAAGGCACTACAAGGGCTAATGATCCCTATGCATGATTGTCTCCTTTCCAATTAGGTAGTGTTTCCACTTCTTTAGACTCTGAACGAAGGCATATAACTCCTTGTCGTATGTGGGATAATTCATAATAGCCTAGGTGAAAGTATCCAAATGGTAAGATACAAGCTTCCTTTGCTGCATCGATACATTGTCAATGGCATATCCACTAGCATTTGTCTCAATATCGAAAGGATGTTGAAGGTCCTGTAAGGCTAGCACTGGTGTTGTGATGATCTTCTCTTTTAGCGTGTCGAAGGATTTCTATTGCTTTCCTCCCCATTGAAAGGCCTGCTTCACACTTGTCAATGCGTGTAAGGGGGATGTGATAATAGAAAAGTTCACAATATCCAATACTGTATCACACCCAAAAAGCTTCAGACCTCTATAACATTTGTGGGCTCAGGCCACTTCATAATCACTTCTACTTTAGAGGGATATATCTTCAATTTCCCATTACCAACTGTGTGACCTAAATAAAATAGAGAGGTCTTCCCAAAATCACATTTTGGTAGTTTTACATACAATTTTTTCATTTTTTAGAACATCGAGCACTTTCTTCACATGACATACATATTCATCCCATGTCCTACTATTAGCAAGAATATCGTCCATATATACAAGCACAAAATTATTAATGAAAGGCCTAAACAAAACATTCATTGTTGGGTTGTGTTATATTCTTTCCACGACTAGCCCACATAGTTAACCGTGGGTTAGAAGGGGGGCAGAGCCCCCATTCATTGCATAGCGGGAGGTCACAGGGGGTTTGAGGGGTACCCATAACCCCAAAATTTTGGTTTTGGACACTGTGTTAGGTTGGGCAGGCCCACCTATGGTTTTGTGCATGATTTTTGCACATGTTTTTGGATGCGATGGTTTTCGGTCCATGGTTTTGGATGTGATGGTTTTCATTCTATGGTATTGGATTCTTCAGCATGTATAAATATGTATTATAACATTGAAAGGAACATAATGAAAAATCAAGCTGGTAGTCCCGGTTTTGGGATCCAGGGGAAAACCTCTGTGTATATGTGTTTTATGTGTTATGCTCTTGCATTGTTTATTTTTTGTGTTTTAGAATTCATATGCAAGTAATTTGTGTACGAGATTAAAACCTACATTTGGTATCGGAGTTGTTTTGGCTTCAAGGGGACGCCTTTGTTGCTGAGGGGTTTCGCTCGGGCCTGTGGTAGACCTTGTTCAGTGGGAGATCTACGAGATACGATTCTTTTGGTGAAAGAAGATGGCGAGTAGTGGAAAGATAGAGATTGAGAAGTTCAATGGTCAGAGTTTTGAGTTGTGGAAACTCAAGATGGAGGATCTGTTGGTGGATAAAGATCAGTGGATCGCAATAGATCTGGGTACTAAACCAATGAGAGTGTCTAATGAAGAATGGAAGAAGTTGGATTGGAAGGCAAAGAG
Source organism: Pinus taeda (assembly GCA_000404065.3). Lineage (NCBI taxonomy): Eukaryota > Viridiplantae > Streptophyta > Pinopsida > Pinales > Pinaceae > Pinus > Pinus taeda. Next base: position 113,111 of record APFE030498534.1, on the reverse strand, counting down.
CACAATACGATTGTGTGTCTCAGATTCAATATTGTTGAATGATTCAGGGGAAGCTATGGCGAAGGCTTTGTGGGACAAGTTAGGGACTTTATACCAATCTATGTCTCTTGTGAATAAACTGTTCCTGCGGAAAGAGTTGTATAACCTGAGGATGAGAGATGGAGACTCGGTGACAAAGCATCTGAACGCATTTAATACTGTAGTAAGTCTATTAGCATTTGTTGATATTAAAATTTTAGATGAAGACGAGTGCATTAGTTTGTTGTGTTCTCTACCAGATTCGTGGGATAGTTTGGTTATTGCAATAGGTAGCAATGCAACTGCCTTTCATTTTGATGAAATAATCTCATCCTTGTTGATAGAGGAGATGAGAAGGAAAAATATAGAGAGATATAATGGTGATGCCTTATCTGTATGAGGACGGTCCCATAATAGAAACAAAAATAAGTCATTGAGCGGGAGATCTAAATCTAGAGGGATATCTAAATCTCCAGGAAAACCTATAAAGGTGGTGTGCTGGAAATGCGGAAAAGGAAGGGCACTACAAAAGGGACTGTAAATCTATAGCTCCTGACAATGGAAAGGGATCTGATGATGCTCCTTCTGCAGCGGCGAAAACCACCTTAAATGAAGGTGGGGATGTGTACTTGGCTTCTTCAAGTACACATCTAGGTCATGAGGCATGGTTGATTGACTCAGGTGCATCCTTTCACTTCACTCCCCGTAGAGAGTGGTTCTACGAGTATGAGAAATACGATGGTGGTGATGTCTTCTTAGGGGATGATAGGAAGGCTAGAATCGTTAGTCACGGAAAAGTAAAGTTGAAGCTGCAAGGTGGAAGGGTCAAAACACTTCCATCTGTTCTGCATATTCCTGCATTTGCCAGAAATCTGATTTCTGTTAGCAAGTTGGATGATGCAGGCGTAAAATTATTGTTCGAGAAGGATACCTACAAGATGGTTCGGGGAGCACTGGTATTGATGCGGGGAGTTCGGATTGGAACTCTGTACAAACTGCAAGGTAGCATGGTTGTTGATGGATGAAACAGTTTTGTGGTTCCTGAAAGTGGAGCAAAAAATCTAGTGGTCTCCGGAGAGAAGACCATGATGTGGCATCAAAGGCTTGGACATATTGGAGAGAAGGGCCTTAGAATACTTCATGGTAAAGCTATGGTAGAAGGTATGAGTAATAGCTCTTTGGATTTTGATTTCTGTGAAAATTGTGTATATGGGAAGCATAATTGGGTGAGTTTCCCCTTTGGTAGTAAGAGGGCAAAACAGATATTAGAACTTGTGCACAGTGATGTGTTTAGACTTATGAAGGTTCCATCACTGGGTAAGTCTATGTATTATGTATAATTTATATATGACTTCTCAAGGAATACATGGATATATTTCCTTAAGAAGAAATCTGAAGTCTTTGACATGTTAAAGAATTTAAGGCTCTCGTGGAAAATTAGACAGAGAAGAAGATAAATGTGCTGAGGACAGATAATGGTGGAGAGTTTTGCAGAAAGGAATTTGAAGAATTCTGTAAGAAGTGTGGTATAGCACGACAGAAGACTACTCCATATACACCTTAACAAAATGGATTTGCAGAAAGAATGAACAAGACGTTGATGGAAAGGGTAAGAAGCATGCTCAGTGGTGTCGGGTTAGGACAAGAATTCTGGGCAGAGGTAGTGGATACTGCATGTTACTTGGTCAATAGGTCACCTTCATCAGTGTTGGAGGATAAGACTCCACAAGAGGTATAGACTGGTAAGAAACCCTCTCTTTCACATCTGAGGGTATTTGGATGTGATTCATATGTACATGTTCCAAAGGAGAAATGAACCAAGTTGAATAGTAAATCTGAAAAGTGCATCTTTATTGGGTATAAGGATGGTTTAAAGGGTTATAAGCTTTGGAACCCAGTCACACGAAAGGTTGTGTACAACCGAGATGTGGTGTTTAGAAAGGTAAAAGATGTTATTAAACATGAAGTCCAACCAAAGGAACTTGAGAGATAGAGTTTGAGCTTAAGGAGGAAGAATCAAACTCTATAGCAGAGGAGGAATTAGAAGATGAAGAGCCACAAACTCCGGGTGTGAGAAGATCAGTTTGAGAAAGAAGGCAACCAGAAAGGTATAGTCCATCTACTTTCTTTTCAAATTTTGCTTTATCTAATACTGACAATGATCCCAGAATTGTGAAGGAAGCAGTAGATTCAGAGGATGGAAAACTCTAGAAAGAGGCCATGGTTGATGAAATGACATCTTTGCACAAAAATGAGGCTTGGGATCTAGTGGAGTTGCTAGCTGGAAGGAAATCCATTGGCATTAAATGGGTGTTCAAGAAGAAGACAAATGCAGAAGGAAAGGTGGAGAAATACAAATCCCGGTTGGTAGCAAAAGGTTATTCCCAAGCGTCGGTAATTGATTTTGGTGATATTTTTTCTTCTGTTGCCAAGGTAACTTCTATTAAATTACTTTTATCTGTTGTTGTTGCTTTTGATTTTGAGGTAGAACAGATGGATGTGAAGACAACATTTCTTCACGGGGATCTAGAAGAGGAAATATACATGAAGCAACCTGAAAGCTTTGCGGTGAAGGGTAAGAAAGCACTGGTATGCAAGTTGAAAAAGTCTCTTTATGGGTTAAAACAGTCACCAAGGATGTGGTATCAGAATTTTGATACATTTATACGGGGACTTGGCTTCATAAGAAGCAAAGCAGATAACTGTGTGTATTTTAAATTAATTAGTGACCATGTTATTTATTTGGTCTTGTATGTGGATTATATGTTGCTGGTTGGAAATGACAAAGAAACTATCCAGGATTTGAAGACCTGATTGTCCTCCAAATTCGACATGAAAGATCTTGGTGCTGCAAACCATATTTTGGGCATGGAAATTAAAAGAGATCAGGCAAAGAGGAAGCTCTAGTTAAACCAGAGGAAGTATGTCGAGACAATACTACAAAGGTTTAATATGCAGGATAGTAAACCGGTGAAGGCTCTTATTCCTGTAGGTGTGAGGTTATCTGCTGAACAATGTCCCAAGACACAAGAAGAGGAAGAGAACATGTCCCGTGTTCCATATGCAAGTGCATCCTGTAGCCTGATGTATGCAATGGTCTGTACTAGACCAGACATTGCAACAATGTAAACTTTGAAACGGGAACTATAAACTCAAAACGGGAACTTTGGCAAAAAAAACCTTGAAAAAACATCAAAAACAGTGTTAAAAACGAAAAGTGTTGATGCTGGAATAACACCTTTTTTGGGTAAATTTTCAACATGTTTTAAAAATGGCGATGAAAACCAAATTTTTACACAAAAATTGTCCAAAAAACACCCTTAAACAAAAAGTGTTGACGTTGGGAAAATATTTTCTTTTTTAATATCAAAAGTAGAATTTCAACATTTCGGAATAATGGCGTAAAATATTTTATCATGACCTCGAAAAACATAAAAAAATAAAAAAAAAATTAAAA